>LPNX011166379.1:1572-17842 GCA_001517045.1 Pseudotsuga menziesii
GTACCTATTTTCTCCATTGTCTACAGGAGATCCAAAGCTTTGTCAAGGGCACCTGCTCAACAATGTCCATGAATAAGCACGTTGTATGTGACCACGGTAGGAGCAATGTCCATTTGCTCCATTTGAATGAGCATCCCTTCATTTCTTGACTAAAAGGTACTATTTCTACTGTTACAATACAATTTGCTTGGGCTGGAAATAGTTGTCTTGACATTAGTGTGAAATCATTTTCACTTTGCAAAAACAAAAGTAACTTGGAATTTGCCTTCGTCATTGAAGTGTTTATTCACATACGTTTGGCCATTGCATTTGATTGTTTTTCAATATATAATTTTGATTGAATGGAAATAGATTTCACGACATGTCTTGTTACTTGGAAGATTGAGTTTTGCAATTTTGAAGTAAATTGAAGATACAAATTGATACAGTTGTATCATTTCATTTGGGATATGATGGAAATCAACCACCTCTAACAGTCCTATGGAGCAAATTTGCAATTTTCATTTGCCTCATTTCTATTTCGAAGTTGCACTTTGTTGACTTCATCATATGGATGGAAATTTGATATAATGATATATTTGTTAGTGGTTGTCATTCTCTCATTTGCTAAAGTTCCACTGATTTATCATAAATCATTCATTTCTATCTACGCTTAACATAGGTGCTCATATTAACTTTTTATAAATGGAAAGTTTGATAATAATTGTTTTTGGGCGTACTTGAAACATTTGCATTTATTCTGACTTGAACAAATAACTAGCTTTGAACAACCATACTCATTCAAACACACTACTCTTGGAAGAGCTATATATTTGATACATGACTTAATTGAGCATATAAAAACTTGAAGCAAGTCTTTGTCATCCAAATCATATATATATTTCTTGCACACATACATTTGGTCAAAGCTATTAATCATTTGCCATTTTATCTCACGATCGTTACTTCAGGCATAGCTTACTGATATTTGTTTCTGTGCACTTTGTTAGCAACATTCGCTTTATTGTAGTAATTTCACAATCTATACAAACATTAAGGTGTGTCTCCAGTAATCTGCCATTTGTATTTTTTTTTTAAAACACTTTTAGCCATCGGTTAAGCGATGACCAGTAGGTGATTTAAAAAAAAAAACAATTCAATACCGTCGCTTAACCGACGTTTAAGTTTTCATAATCTGTCGGATAGCCGTCGGTTAAGCGACGGCCTGTAGGTATTTAAAAAAAAAAAAATTCAATATCGTCGCTTAACCGACGTTTAAGTTTTCATAATCCGTTGGATAGCCGTCGGTTAAGCGACAGCCTGTAGGTGATTTAAAAAACAAAAATCAATATCATCGCTTAACCGACGTTTAAGTTTTCATAATCCGTCGGATCGTCGTCGGTTAAGCGACGTGTGTTTAAAGTTTAATATGAATTAGATGTCAGATAACTGACGATTTACATTTAGCCAGCGGTAAACTTGGCTGTCGCTTAACTGACGGATTGGAAAGATGTCGGATAACCGACGAAAATCCACCAACGCTTAAAAAAAATCATAGTGTCGTATATGCGACAGGGAAGTGTCGAAAATCTGACAATACGGCCGTCGAATTTTTGGTCGAAATGTAGTTGTGCCAAAAGCACCCCCAGCCATGTAGATGCATTATGCACTTTCAAATCCCACCCCCATAGCAGCCCCATCCCACATCAACTTAGGGTCAAATCTGCCATTCATGGCCCGCTTGAACTTGCCCAACTTGGCTAGATTGACGAATGACCCCATCCGTCACCAAGCTTTTTGGCCACCCATGCCAAATAAGCTACCATCAGACATCCCAAAGTTCAAAGGCAAAGCCAGGGAATGTCCCCAAAATCATATAATGACCTTCCATCTATGGTGCTCATCTAATAGCATCGTAGAAGAATCTATAAGGCTGAGGCTGTTCCAACACACCCTCACAGGTGCCACAGCCAAATGGTACATTGAGCTGCCATAAGCCAAGTACCCCGAATTCAACTCCCTAGCCTTCATGTTCCTGCAGTATTTCCAACTCCCAGTCAGATATGACGAACGGGTGGAGATCCTATTATCCTGTTGACAAAACACCGCCACTCACATCACCGATCATATCCATGAGTGGTGGCGACGCCGCAGCCTTTGCAAGATCCAACTTGATGATAGGATATTCTTAGATTGGTTCCTCAAGACTTTTCTCCCTCCCATCGCAAAGGACATCGCATCTGAACGTCCCTAATCTGAAGAAGAGGCCATATTGAAGGCCCAGCAATTTGACCTCATCTACGCCCAGTCGAGATACTTGTATACCGTCATCCCAGATGCTCCCCAAGTACCTCTTACCTCGACGTACCAGGGGCATCCCACACTGCAGATGGAATCATAGGGTCAGTCTCCCAACAACCACAACCTCTACCAACACCACCTACCGCAGTACCACAACCAAGCAACACGGCTAATGTTTCTTACCAAAACCAAGCTCTGGACTATGCTAGAATGATGTCTCAGTCTGGGGCAACAACCTCTTACACTCAACTTACGCCACTACAATAGGCTCAAGCTATGGCTTGGCTAGCATAGTATTACATGGGACAAATGACCACATTCATGGCACCACCACCCCCACAAATCTACTATGCACCACCAGTACAACAAGTCCAAGCTCTCACCCCCGCTCCACCTGCTCCACCTGCCCTGTTGGGTCAAGTATTTGCACAGCAAAACCATCCCAGCTAGCCAGCCCCCAATAATCAACAAGGGCAAGCTATAAATAACCGGCCCCGCAACCAGGGAAACAACAAACCACAGGGAGGCGGACAACAACCGAATCCCCCCAACAATGCCATAGCGAACCAGCCAGCCCAGACCCCCCCATGACCAAATGCACCAAGATGTAATGCCCCATTGTGCACAAACCAACCATGCACACTCTGTGAGGTCTATGGGCACTATACATTGGAGTGCCCCCTCATGGGTTGCGCCAAGTAAGCCATTTGAAATAAGGCCCAACAGGCTGCCAATGCCACAAACCAAGCACAACCCAACCTGACACCACAAGGACCTCCTCCCATGGTGCTTCAAAACCCACTACTAGTCCAAGGATTGGTGGCAACCACTGCCCCTCCCTAGGCCACTCCCAACGCTCTGGGGGCACCACCTATGGCTGAAACAAGTGTCCACCACTTGATGACCATGACCACTGAAGAGATCAACTCACAAACTAGATGAAACTAGTACGGTACCACTACTGAACCTGTTGAATCAACAGTAGCATCTACGTCTAAAACAACCAACCTACCTCTCCACTTACCCCCATTCCCATGCCCCCCCTTACGCAGAATCGCCAATAATGCCACAGCTAGAGCTGCAGTCAGCTACAACATTGTGGATGATTTGGCCCAAACACCAACCGCCATGTTTGCTCTTGAGGTACTTAAAACATGCCCAATGCAACGGAAAGCCTTACTAGCCACTCTAGGGGTGGTAGACCCCTCCGATTCCAAGCTAATCAGCTTTGATATAGAAAATGGAGAGCCGCGCATGCCCTCCACTATTGCCTACCAAATCCCGATGTCCATCCGGAACTTGGTCATGCACCGATGCATAGTGGATGAGGGGGCATCCATGTGCATCATGTCTACCTTGGTTTGGCAGAAGCTTGGATCACCTATTCCGCAACCATCTTCCATGACTCTGCGGGATTATGATGGACACCCCACTAAAGCCCAAGGAATCCTCCCTCATGTCTCGATCACGTTAGCCGAGAAGACAGTCATGATTGACATTGAGGTCATCAATGCTCAACTAGATTAAAACCTCCTCCTTGGGAGGAGTTACATGTATGCCATGTGAGCCATAGCGTCAACTGTCTTCCGCCTCATGATGTTCCCCCATGAAGGGAAGATTGTGACGGTTGACTAGCTCATATACCATGATCCAAAAGGGTTAACAGCACCTACCAACGTTATCCCTACCATAACCACCACCGAGCTGCAAGGGGTGACCGCACATGCTAATGTCATCCCTGCAACCAACACTGTGGTTGGAAACACACCAGCCTCCCCATCGTTGAATGTGGGCCCTGGGTTGTTTACCGATCCCACCATGATGGCTCCTTTCCCGTTGGTGCCACCACCACCAACACAAAAGAAAACTGCGGACTTGTGCATGGTCTCATCAAGCACCGCTGCACCCAAACAGCAGCCGCAGCTGTAGCCCCAACCTCGTCCGTAGCCGCAATGCCAACAATAGCCGCAACACCAGTCACAGCAGAAACATTATGCATAGCTACAACCACAACCTCATCCCCACATGCAACCAGCTGGGAGTTATGTGGGATCATCTTTGGTCCATACAATTCCCTTCCTCTTTCCCCCACCTGGTGTCATGAGCAAGCTGGTCATGGCCACCTTAAGCCTACCCAACCTTACGTTGGGGATCTTGGTGTGGTATCTGGATCCACCAGCTCAACCACCCATGCCCTAGGTTGTGTTAACTCTGGTACAACCTATTGCAGTTGAGTCTCACCCACTAGCCGGTCTACATAGGCCAACCGCCACACCCCAACCCAAAAGGGCCAGGGGAAAGAACACCAAAGCTGCCGTAGAACCACGACCAGTCCCACCTTGTGTTGTCTACGAACAACAGGTCCATCCAACTCAGGATTGCCTTGAAATCCTAGTGATCTGTTTGCATCTGGATTCCATGGATATGAATGAAAACATCCCCGTGGTTGAACTCCCAACTGCGCCGGTAGTAAAAAAACAAGGCATTAAGGACAAACCATGCTTGCACCCCTTGCAGCTTGTATGGACATTACTCTCACCATTGCCAAGAACTCCTTGAATTTTAAATGGCTATTGCTGACCTCCATCACCATTCCCTTGAGTCTGAGATCACCTTGATCGAAGAAGTTCACCCACCACCACCTCCTTCATCCGACACCATGTCCATTTACATGATGTCTAGTTCCCCCGGCTAGCTCACTCCCATCTCCAATGACGGTCCTTCAGACTTGTCACTTCGTTGCTTCAACAATGATGAGGAGATCCTTGAAGCTCTGACCGCCCCAGAATACCTGTGGGACGACATTCACCATCGCTCGTTCTTCCTCTCGGAAGAACTTGTGTCACAGTCCGACCAGTTTTCCATGGAGACCAAAGATTTCATCCATGGGAAGGTTGAATGGTTCAAGAACCCAATCCTAGCACCAGATGCCTTCGAAGAAGGGAACATGGAGAACATTTCTCCAACCATTAAAATCAACATCTCAACCAATTCTGAGATCGTTGAAGAAATCATGCTGGGGGCATCTTGCTCCCTGAAAGAGGTTGATGCCTATACCGCTCTCTTCCAAGAATTTCACGACATATTTTCCTGTCCATACACTGAAATGCCTGGCTTAGATCCATCCATCGTGGAACACCACATCGACACATGGCCTGATGTGGCACTCGTCCGCCATAAGCAACGACCCATCCATCCATCCAAAGTGGCTACAATGAAAGCCGAGATAGAAAAGCTGCACACAACCGGCTTCATTTATCCCATTGCATACACAACTTGGGTTTCTAATCGCGTTCCCATGAATAAAAAATAAGGTACCATTCGTGTTTGCATAGAATTTCGCGATCTCAATAGGGCATGTCCCAAAGATAACTTCCCCACACCGTCCATGGAACAAATCATCGATGCATGTGCTGGACATGAGGCCTTCTCCTTCAAGGACGGTTTTTACGGATACAACCAAATCGAAATCCGGAAAGAAGACCGTTGCAAAATGGCATTCACAACCCCATGGGGCACATTCACCTACCGAGTCATGCCCTTTGGCCTCAGAAATGCTGGAGCCACCTTCCAGCGTGCCATGACATATTGTTTCCATGATTTAGTTCATACCATCTTGGTCTACTTGGACGATCTCACCGCTCGATCATGAAAACAAGCACAACATATAGACGATTTGCGGCAAGTATTTTTACATTGCCGCAAGTACAACAATTGTGTGAACCCCCTCAAGTATGTTTTTTGTGTCCCAGTAGGCCGTTTACTCAGATTTATCGTCTCCCACAAAGGAATAACGGTAGATCCCCTCAAAATTCAGGCCATCCTTGATATTCCTCCCCCAAGAACTCGACACCAACTACAAAGCCTACAAGGCAAGGCCAACTTCCTCCACCACTTTGTGCCAGAGTATGCAACAAAATCCTATGGATTCATCCACCTGCTCCACACAAAAATCCCCTTTGTTTGGTATCAGCAAGCACAAGAATCATTCGAGGCACTCAAGCAAGCCCTGGCTTCTGCACCATTACTCTCACCACCAGATTTCACTCGAGACTTCATCCTTTATGTGTCGGCCTCAGAAAATGCCATTGCTAGAGTCCTGGTCCAAGAAGATGATGCTCACCATGAGCACGTGATTTACTACATCAGTCATAAGCTAACAAGACCCCCAGTGTGATATTCACCTGAGGAGAAATTGGCCCTCGCCATTGTCTTCTCGGCTCAAAAATTGTGCCACTACATCATTTCCAATCATACTCATGTAGTGACTAATTCAAACCCAATGCAGTACCTCTTAAGCCGCCACCTTCTACAAGGTCAAGTAGCCAAGTGGGTAGTCGTCCTCCAAGAGTTCGACCTAGAGTTTGTGTCTCCAAAAAGCACAAAGGCACTCGCATTGGCCACACACATGACCAATATGCCCCCATTAACTACATCATCACCCCCCAAGGATTATCTCCCTGATGATTTCCTATTCGTAATATCTACTGACGACCCATGGTATGGGGACATCCTTCTCTATTTACAAATGCAAAAGTTCCCAGCGCACTTCAATCATGAGGATAGGCAACGCATCCGACACCAAGCCATTCGCTACCTACTGGTTGTAGATTTTCTGTATCATCAAGGCATTGCTACCATCCTACGGCATTGCCTCACCTGTGACGAGGTTGAAAACATCCTCAACGACAGTCATAGCGGAGCCTATGGTGGTCTCCTTTCAGGCCTAGCAACCACCCAAAAGATTTTGCGTGCTAGCTATTTCTGGCCCTCCATTTTTGCTGATTGCATAGAGGCATTCAAACATTGCCGCAGCTCTCATCTTTTTTCCCCAAAGGCAAGAACCCTCCCCGTACTATTATACCCCATAGTCACAGTCAGTCCTTTCTACAAATAGGCAATTGACTTCATGACCATCAACCCTGTTTCAGCTAATGGCCACAAGTATATTATCATGGCAGTCGATTACTTCACCAAGTGGGCTGAAGCCATGCCCACATTCGATTGCAAAGCCGAAACTACAGCACGTTTCTTCTTCAACCATGTTATTACATGGTTTGGTGTCCACAAAAATTAGTCTCCGATCATGGGGCACACTTCGAAGACGCTGTATGGGCTGAATTATCAACCATGTTGAAATTTGAACACCAGTACTCTTCCTCCTACTACCCTCAAGGCAATGGCCAAGTCGAAGCAGTCAACAAAATCATTAAAACAATGCTTCAACGGATGGTAGGAAATCACAAAACCAACTGGCATCACATGCTATTCTCTGCCCTATGGGCTTATCGCACATCCACAAAAACCGCAACCGGTTTCATCCCTTTCTGCCTAGTACATGGCGTTGAATCAGTACTCCCTATGGAGTGCCAAATCCCATCTCTCTGCCTCGTGGTGGAACTCCTTCCTGATACTTCACCTTTAGAAGAACAGCTCCTCCAACTCGAGCAAACCATAGAAGACCGTCGAGCTACCCTCCAAGCCATTGAAGCAGCAAAAACACGATCAAAGATCCAATATGACTCCCATGTCCACCCTTGCACCTTTAGAGAAGGTGATATGGTTCTATTCTATGACCAACCCAATGATAAATTGGGTAAATGCAAGTTCGAATCAATGTGGTATGTCCCATATGTCGTCCACCGTTGCCTCGAAAAAGGGGCATACACCCTCATTGACTCTGATGGACAACTCTTGGAGAACCCTTGCAATGGGCTCTACCTCAAGAAATTCTATGCTTAACATCACCAAAGAGTCACTTCATGTTCTTTTTCTTCTTTTTCACCATTTTTTAGCAAAAATCAAAGGCAACACCATCAGCTGCTAGTCAAAAGTCACCCGGAACCTGTTCGAGACACCTCTCACACCTCCGGGATCAAACTTTCATCTAGTTATGAGACCAACGTCTCATGTTTAAATAGTCAATTTCAGGACCATTTCCCAAAAGTCACCTTGATTTACGAGCCATGACATGACGATGCAAGTGTCTACGGACTGGTACTCGTATCACACTGCCCAGTCGCAACTCATGCGAGCGATCGGGCCGCCGCCCATTAAGGATTGTACCATATTTTACTGTTATAATTGTCTTTTTCCACCGCACCTTATGCGGACATTCGGACCATAGTCCACAAAACCTTTTTTTTGTTCTTCCATATATTTGACATAGAAGTATTCTAGGGCTGCTTCCCACTTAGGAATGTAATTTTAGCTTTTATTTAGTATTTTTAACACGTAGATTGTCTTTTCTTTGCACCGCACCTTATGCGGACCTTTGGACCACTGTCCACAAAATGATTTCCTTTCTTGCACATATTTGGCATATAAATTCCTTCGGACTTGTACTCACATCGCATGTAGTCAAGTTCGTCCACCACAACATACACACACGCTCTCTTGACCTCTGTCCGAGAGCCAGCTTAGTTTCCATGCCTCTGCCACACCATCTTGCAGGCCTCTGCTGTGATCTATCCCACGCATGTATTGGTATGTTTGAGAGCCTTCTGCTCCATCCATACTATGTGGATGACCTTTGGAGCTTAGTCCACCGTCCCGATATGGGGGCACCGCTCATGCCACCGCAATTGGTTGACCACATTGGAGTTTTGTTTAAGCTCTTTTCTGACTCCTTAAAACAATGAAAAGATCGTTGAGTGTAGCTGCTTCCTTTCCTGCTCGCTAAAGTATAGGAAAGGGCATCTACATCGTCTCATTTACCTCCGTTTGCAGACCATGTAGACCAGTTCATGAAAAGGACCTCCTTGGCACACTCAAGCCAAGACCGTTCCCCTCTTCATACTTTTTTGCTTTCGTGGGCAGAGAGGCTGCACTTTACGAAAAAGCTCACCACCGGTTGTCGCTAAGGTCTTTTCCAGCCATTTCATTAAGAAAATATTTCCGAGAAAACTTGGTTTCGTTCATGTTCATAAAAGTATTTGAATGACCGTCCAGTCAGTATAGGTTTAACCTTTTCTGGCCTGATTGGACTACCAACGGTAAAGAAGTCTTCCATCCCCTCCAGGATGGGCGAGCTCTCTTATGTATACTTTTATCCTTTTTCGGGCACAGGAGACTACCAACGAAAAAGAGCCCCCACTGGAGTCTTCTTCATGTTTTCAGACTCTCTAAACTTGAGAGAACCATCGAGCACTTACCTTCTTGGGCTCACCAAAAATCCACGAGATCGTACCACAACGGTGTCCCTAGACACCACCCCACATAAAATAGTTTGGAAGAATCCCCACAATGGGTTGCCTTTGTTCAGAGTACTCTGCAATGTATCTTCCTTGGATCCCATCAGTATCAAAAGTGCCCTTCGCCTCCAAGTATTTCCCATCTGCAGTGACATTCCCGATATTACAGCTATGATCCCATTCCCTTGAGTCAGTTTCATTTGCTGCCAGGTCTGCCCTACCGTCATACTCTGAACAAAGGAAGTTTGAGTCTCCCACTCTCCCCCTACCCCTGTTTAGTTTCTCCCTTCCCTCTCCTCCCCCCCAATTCAGTGAGTCAGTCCGTAGATTGCTTCACACCTTTTGGTTATCCCTCATGCTCCTGGTCAAGGAAACATCATTGCCTTGATTAGGGGTAGGTCTCCCTCTGTCGACGCCAACACATATATTCTAGAGGATAGACCCAGAGGTCCTTGTACCTTGGTTTCATTAACATCATTGATGAGTTCCTTGGACCACTTGAGAGGAGTCCTTAGTGCCTCTTAGGGTGGTTGTTTCTCATGTGCTCGACTTCAACTCCATCATCACATCGATGATATTTGTACAGGGTTTGTTCCGCACAGTACTTGGTCGAAGACCCCGGATGTCACCCGACTCTAGCACATTGGTGAGTCCACTTGAGGGACCTAAATAGGTTATGTCCCTTGTGATTTCTGGGTTGCATTGGAGATAGTGATCAGAAGCCCCAGTAGTGATTCGGTATACCTTTATGATTGATACAACATACTTGTACCACAGAGACTCTGACTCTCAATGAGTGAGTCCACATAGTTATGTACCAGATCCAGTAGACCGTCAGTCATGAAGATATAGCATTCCATGAGAATGCCATGGGCCCAATGTACCAGATCAGTATTGTATTCAGCCTCACATTAGAGGCAACCAGCATTGTAACAATAGTTGTATATGATCGGCTCTTGTATTTTAGAGAAAAGGTCAAATTATTCTTTTGACATTGTCATGAGCATGGGAATGCCTGCCTCGTCCATATACATGTCACACATTTATTGTATCTCACCCATTAATGGGAACCAAATTAATACAAAACCAAAAGCCACCATGCCCCAGCCCCGGAAGCACCACCTCTTGACAACAAATCCTATGATGTCCGTCAACCATACGTTGAGCTCCTGCCCTCACACATCAGGGGGCAATTTGTTAACCAAAAAATCCCTCACATAGCTCTCAATGGCCTACACCACCGAAGGACACCACCTCACAACACTCATTTCACTCCATAAGACCTTCCATGACCTTCCATTTGACCCCCACACCTCCAAAAGATCCCAAGGATGAAGAAAAGGGCTAAAAATCCCAAAAAAGAGCCCAAAATAGACCCCCAGGAGCTAAAGCCCTCAAAAAGGGGCTAAAACCCTGAAAGGGGGTAAAGTTAGGGCGGAAGGGGCTAAAATCCAAAAAAAGGGGCTAAAGCCCTGACCAAGGGCTTAAAACCCTAAAACCCCTTGGAAAAACTATATAAGGAGGGTGGGGGGTCACTCTCAAAACACTCCTCAATTGCATATTGTTATGCTGCCTGTGGATGCTTTGAGACCTCTTGCTCTCAAACCTCCCACTCTCCCTCTCCTTCATTTCCATTTCTCCAAGCCATTGCTCCCCCCAACCAAAAGAGAGGTGCTCCCATGAGCTGGGGTATGGTGACCCATTTCCACCTAAGTGAGGTATAATCTCATTTCTGTTTATGTTTATTTGCTTATTTTGTTTTCTAACTCATATTGTCATTTGCAGATTTTTCATTAACATTTGTTTGCAGGTTGCTTCCATAGTAGTATAGGTTTCTCTTGCAGGTTTTGGAGGCGGAACCCCTAACCCATTGTGTGCAGAGGGGTTCAACAAAGCTCCACCATCTCCTCTCTTTTATTTTTCTGTCATTAGCTAGTAGATTTAGTTTTTTATTTCATCCATTTGCTTAGAGTAGCTTAGGTTTAATTCGCAGCTCAGTTTCAGTCATTTTTACTTCTGTTTTTTACTATTTTCTAAGGGTAGAAACCTACCCTTGTGCCCTATAGGCACAAGGGAGCCATTTTTACCCCTATAGTGAGGAGAAATTCTCACTATAGGACCACTGATATCAGAATGTATCAGTCCCAAGATGCATGAGTCTCGGTTTGCCTTCCCCTGATCGAACTTATGCTCAGGGTGCTTTCCAACAACACATCTCTTGAAAATTCCAGTGGTAGCTTTGATGACCTGGAGGCCTTCAACCATAGAATTATTCTATAATTGCTGCAAGTATTTGAAGTTCATATGGTTGAACCTATCATGTCACAGTCTACTAATTTCATTTCCATGAGTCAGCAATGTGGTGGGCTTTGCATCCTCCACAAAATGGGAGAACTCATAGTATTTTGCATGATGGTTTGCAAGGCCTTTTGCTACAAGTTTTCCAAATGCAATTTCTGTGATCTCTATATCATCTGGGATAAAGGAGACTCTCTTGGGAACTCCCGTATGTGTCATTTGATAAACACTTAGGAGGTTTGATGCAAGAGATGGTACATACAGAAAATTGGAAAAATAACCATGCTCAAGATCTACAGTACCTTGTCCTTTGGATATGATTGTGGAGTCATCTCCCATGTGGATGGGAATGGATTTGCTGGTCTCCAAAGATAAGAAGGAGTCTCTTTTAACCATCATGTGGTTCGAGGCTCCATAATCTATCAAGAGTGATTTGGATTTCAAAGTTCTTTCCATCAGGGCATGACCTCTTTCATGCTGTGGTTCCTGATCTTGCTGATCTCTCCTCTGAAATATTTTTGGAAGATTGATGTAATTTTTCTCAAGAAGAGAAGTAGCTTCATCAAGTTTATTTTTCATGCAGGCATGTTCAGGGTGGAAGCCCTTCCTGCAATATGAACACTTGACTTTTTCCTTTCCATGATGCCCTTTTCCTTTGTTCTTCTTCGAGTCGGAAGGATCTTCATGCTACTGGTTTTCAACTTTAGGATTAGGAGCTTCAAATTTGGTTTTTGGGTTCTTTTGTTGCTTTCCTTTACCCTTAAGACCTTTGGGCCCTGAGACATAGAGGGATTGATCACAGGAGGATCTGATGATCTCCATCTGGACAAGCTTATCATGTTCACTTGTTAAGGACTCAATGAAGGAAATGAGTGAAGGCATCTTCGATCCAGGGGTTGTGAGATGCCCCACATGGAATGTAGAGACAAACACTAAATAATCAGCTCCAAGTTTGGAGAGTATGATGAGGATGAGCTGATCATCCTCCTTCTCCACCTTACATTGCTTCAATAGTAAGACAATGTGCTTGAACTTTGTGAAAAAATCATTTAAGGTCTCAAAATTGGAAGGATGCAGAGACATCAACTCATTCTCAAGATGGTATACTCTCAAATCATCCTGTTTTCCATACATGGTTTCCAATTTTTCCCAAATTTCCTTTGGATCCTTCAATCTCGAGAGATGGAAAAGAAGATCCCAGGAAACATAGAGGCATAAGAATCTGAATGCTTCATCTTTCTTGTTCAAGAATCTAGCTTTGTCTGTCACAGAAACAGGCTCTTCTTCAGTGTCCATAGTGACCCTATAGAGTCCTCTAGCATGTAGCTGGATCTCCATGTCTCCTTTCCATGAATGGAAATTGAACCGAGTCAAGATTTCTATGGAAGAAGCCATTTGAAACTACTAGAGCCACTACTACATTTCGACCCAAAATCCGACGGCCGTCATGTCGGATTTTCGACACTTTCCTGTCGCATGTATGACACTTTGATTTTTTCTTAAGCGTCGAAAACTTGGCATCGGTTATCCGACACTTAAGTACCCGTCGGTTAAGCGACACTTAACTAACCGTCAGTTAAATGTCAACCGTCGGATAAGTGACAGGTATAACCGTCGCTTAAACCATGGCTTTAAAGAGTAAGCGTCGCTTAAATGACAGATATAGCTGTCGCATAAGCGACGGATATCAGTACAAGGCATCGCAAAAACGATAGATATAGCTGTCGCTTAAGCGACGGATATGAAGACGAATCGTCGCATTTCCGACAGCTAGATCTGATTTTAAAAAAAAAACCTTTAATATCCGGCCAGAAACTGTCGCTTAAGCGACACGTGTTAACAAGAAGCGTGGCATTTGCGACAGCTTGTTCTGATTTTTTTTTAAAAACGCTTGCATATCCAGCCAGGAACCGTCGCTTAAGCGACGTGTATTAACAAGAAACGTCGCAATTGCAACAGATAGAGCTGTCGCTTAAGCGACGGCAGTGAATTTAAAAAATATATATATATATATATATTAAATATCCATAAGCCCCCAACCTTCCAGAATATCAACAAGTTGGAAGCATTGTTTATGTTATTGAATGCATTATTTACTTGTCATATTGCTAAAGTATATTTCATTTCAAGTCTCTCATGGAATGAATGTGGTAACCCTAATTATAACTTGTAGCATCTTTTGATCTACTACAAGTTGTAAGTATTAAATCTTTCATTACTTTATCTTTTGTTTATACTTAAGTGGTTTTATAAAGTATTGGGAGACCTCCTTGGCCTTGGAGAGTTGGGCCTAAAGTGAGAGGATAATCGTGTTGAGGTTACAGTGATACATCTCCTTTGTTGTCCCAAGGTTTTATGCGTGGGTTGGGATGCCATTGTTGCACGACCAACCATTATGCCCTTCATCAATTCGGTAAAATGGATGATGGATTGTGTATACAACCCTACCAGGGATCAAATTTCAAGTGCAGGGTCCCATTTCGCTTTGAAGGGTTAGTAGATAGTGAGCCCTTCAATGCTGATATGCAAAAATAAATCATTCTTTTCATTTGAAAATGTAATAGTAAATCCATGGGTCATTATTGTTTTTAATGGATTTTTATTAAATGTTATTAAAGTTGTAATTTAAAAAAAAAATCAAACTTATCTAGTCATCAAGATTTTATCTTAGTTAAATTTTATAGATAAATTCATAAATTCTTAGAGCCAAGATTAAGATATCTTAATTAAATTTTATAGATAAATTCATAAATTCTTAAAGCCAAAGAAAATATTTCATGGTTAGAGGGTTACACGTTACAATTTATAGTTCTCGAGGAAAAGTAAACAGCTTACTTGAGCCAACTGTAATTGTGGAAGCAAGATAGCTTAAAACACATCCCTGAAGAAAAATGAACCCTCGCCCCAGTAACAACCATATAACCTGCAAATGCCCAAATCAAACCAAACCCTAAAATATCCAAGATAAAAAACTCTTAAAAGAAAACTACAACAATAGAGTTTACCTCGAGTTGCCATACCGAAATTACCAAGGTTGCCATGCAAAAAAATTGAACCACCCAACTATACAAAATCCACCATTCATCATGTCGAAATTACCAAGGTTGCCATGCAAAAAAAATTGGACCACCCAACTATACAAAATCCACCATTCCACATGAACAACAAGGAACTGCAGCCAGTGAATGATGAATGCAACATTAAATTGGCATTGTAATTTTCCAGTAGAGATCGAAATTTCCAATCTGTGACCTGCCCATTCAAATTTGTTTTCTCTGTATACCTTTGGACAGATTCAAATCAGTAAGTGCAATCACGCATCACATTACATGGGTCACAAGATAGGGTGAGAAAAAGACTTACCAGGTATGTTGAGAGCCAAAGTAGCCCAGAAGCCAATATTGGCAGTAAGTGAAGGAAAGAAGACAGACCAGAACATGCCTTGCCGAGCACCTCCCTTATCGAATTGTGATGTCATGGAAATCATAGGGCCAAACCCACCTGCATTCACATAGGCCCATAACAACAGAGCCCCAGAAAGTGCAATCAAGATCGGAGCAGAGTACTTCTCCAGCTTCCTGATGCTCTCCATCCCATTCCACATAATTACTAGCTGCAAAATCCAGAAATCCAAGAAGCATGCAAATTTAGGAACACTGGTTCCAAGCCATGGAATGAATAGGCCTGTCATCTTCCCCTTCAGCAGGGCATTGAGGAGCACAAATATGGCCTGCCCACCAATCAATGTCTCAATTCCAAACCACCCACAAGCTACCAACGCTCTCAGAATTGTTGGTATATGAGCCCCTCTGATCCCAAATGAAGCTCTGGACAAAACCGGGAAACCCCAAAAATGGATAGTGAAATGGGCACAATACCACCAATTTGTGCAAGAACTTCAATGGGATTTGAGATTACACGCCAAAAAATTACTTTAGTAGAGGAAGTTACAGCCAGAACCAAAAGTGTAAATGCTCCCATGAAAACAGGGAGACCTACTTGCCCAACAATCTGATCTGCTTGGCTCTTGGCATGCCTGGTGAAATCTAAAATGCAAATAGAAATGGGAGGAGAATGAATAATTTTCACCAGGGGACTGCAGGGCTGTTTCATATTGTTAAATAGCATTAGATGCCCTCTTTGCTGAGATTTAGAGAGACATTATAAAGAGAGCTAATTACAGAAATTAACTTCCTCATTAAAGGATAAGATTTTTGGTATCTTGGCTTCCCTCTATGCTTTCAATGGAAACCAATTCTACTGATTGAGTGTAATATATTGTGTTGTAATATGTGTTTATCATAAAGACATAATGCTCAATTAAACATTGAAAGCTTCTAGTACTACCAGATGCCTCTATTCTTTCCATTGAAGACATGTTTTGTGCCAATGCAAAATACTTCTATTTACTACGAGAAAAGCAGGATAAGAAACTGAATAGGGCAGTCATTCATATACTAGTTTAAGAAGGGGTTCATTTTTGGAGATAGATGGATGAT
>LPNX011166403.1:0-49344 GCA_001517045.1 Pseudotsuga menziesii
ATGCACACATCCCGATGTACGCGACTATCGAGGGAATATCCGCGTATGTACACGGTTATCGGGGAAAAAGCCGCGTATATCAATATTATAATGTTTTTTGGTAACATCAAAAGATATAAAGTGGTCCAAAGGGGTTAATGAGTCTGCAGCGAGACAAGGGAAAGCCATACAATGTGTGATTCACCTAGTGTGGTGAAATCCGCTATAACAATATGATGCACTAAAAATCATAGTTCTGAAGAATGCATGGTACCCATTGGCAGCACCATATGTGTCGGAAGGGGTTCAGGCATCACAGAAAATTCTAATAAACCTTCTGAAATTGACTTTTGTTGATCATGACATATGGAAACAACAAGATTTTGACATAAAGAACTGCATGTTTTTTTTACAGGATACACCTGATTACCTAAATTGCCTAGATCCAATGGAATGGGAAAAAGTACTGGACCAAGAACGTTTACTGTCGTTGCTATATATGTCACATTTCTGTCGAAGGGTAGAAGTGAATGTGTGTGTTAAGAAGTTACTGGTATCATCATTATGGTGGCTTCATATGGATCAACAAGAAAATTCTTGTGGATGTCAAACTCATAGCAACAATTATAGGATTACCACTTGCAGGTGTCGACACAGCATCGTTTCTCAAGAAAGATCAGGACACTATGTTGATGAATAAGATGAAGGATAAGTATGACTTGTCTAGGGATACCATAGGTTTCTTAATTAGCTACATCAATGACCATATTGTTCGGTTCACCGCAAAGTTGTTAGCTACCAAATTCTTACGGAAGATGCGACCGAACCAATGTACTATGCGTACAATCACAGTGACTGAATTATGTGCAGAGGGAGTTCAAATGAAAAGTTCATGCTATATGTTGAATGATTTATTAGTGCATGTAGAAGAGTCACAGGAAAAAGGAACTGCATTCCACTATTCTTGGATACTCATTTTAATTTCATTTGTCGCATTATTGGACCTAGAAAACTATCAAGCGATAGACATACCAGTGCAATGTCGAGGAGCTCGATACTAGAATATTTGGTTCAAAAAAGATAAAGAGGAGTGACAGAGATACAACAATGTGCAATTATTTATGCACAGAGAGTCCCTATGCTATCAACTAAATAAGAAAGCAAGAACCATGGATGAAACCATTCAACAGTTTCGAAACATTATTAAACTTACAATTGGACCCCATCATATCTTGTTACAACCAAGACAGTATCTACATCACCAACAGTTGGTGACCCAATTTTTGTTGTCTAAATAAGAATTTCGTGCCATTACCCAAGATAGGATGGAAGAATGGCGAGTTCCTGTCATCGATGACCTATTATCGACCGAAGAATACCTGCGACAGGATGATCCACCGATAGAGATGGATGGAGACTAAGGAGGGGACCCACCACTACCAGAAACACAAGATCATATCTCTCCCTAGAATGGTTCAAGTACAACCCCAATAGACGCATTAGTAGGACAGAAGAGGAAGTAGACTGAGGTAGACCAGGTTAATACAAGGCTAAGAAAAGAAAGGTTGATAAAACTATAGGCACTTCTGACCTTAAAGGTGAATATTTTAACCTTCTGAAAGAAGCTATGGTAGAAGTTTCGAAGCAAACCATGAATAAATAAGAAGATTGCCAAGAATATATCATAGGAAGTATTACAGATCTACTACATATGATCTGCAAAGCCTTAAAATAAGTACGAGTCGTAGTCGACTACATACCACCACCAACAGAGTCGCAAGATTTACTTGGTCGTTTAGAAGAACAACCAAGTGATGTATCAATACCAATTCCACCAATAAAGACTTAAGTGGTGGGAGAAACACTCAACTTGGGCATAGCATAGTTGAATACTATGGCTAAGAACTTGGGCCATATGATAATAGATTTTTCATAGATGCCTCTATATGAAGTCTATGCAATGCAGAATGCTGCACTCATGGAAATGAAGGTAAGAGAAGGCACATTGATCAAGCAAAATAAAGTATCGAATAAGGTTGTTAATAAGATGAATAAAAAATTCAAGGAAATACAACAAAAAGCTAAAATTTGGGAATAAGACAGGAACATGCTCAACAATGTTATAGCACTTGCTTGCAACAATTTTGTGAATGTAGGAATAACAAAGGAAATGTTCGTAGAAGCCAAAGTCATTTGACTTGGCGAAATTGGAGAGGACCTTCACAAAAAAGTCACGGAATTAGAAGCATAGTTAAAACTGAGTACACCCCCAGAGGTATTGGAATAAAGAAGGATGGAAGTGGCAGAATTTGCGAAGAAAATAGAAGAGGCAAAGGCACTGTGTGCCAAGGCAGTCGAACAAGTTTCTCAGACTTGGGAAGCATTGATCAATAATGCAGAGCTAGAAAAAATCATAGAGAAGTTGTGCATTGCTGAGACGGAGGAAACTTGGACGAAAAATGAAATGAAGAACCTACCCTTAGTAGAGAAAATGACTAAGGCTGCTGACATGAAAAATTTACAACAACAAGTCGCAGCGTTGGAAAATCAACAGCATCAAAGGACTGACAAAGTCACAGAGTTGCATACCGAAGAAAAAAGAGTTACAAGCATTATTCATCCTATACATAAGAAGGTGTGACAAGAAGCATAGTTTGTAGGACTTGCAACGTCAAAACACGTCAATTTCAATCTTGAGAAAAATTTTCAGAAGGCATAAAAGGATGTGCAACAAGACAGAGGAGATAGTGACAATATTTCAATATTTTCAAAGTAAGGTTGTCACAACAATAGAATATTTGGAATAACACAATGTGGCCCAGGATGAGCCACAAGTGTTGGGGTCTTGTTTTCCCTAGGAAAAGATAGGAAGAATTCAGTTAGAATTCTTCTTGGAAGATGAAGATTCTGGTTGGGCGACAGAGGAAACTGTGATGGAGGAAGAGACACAATAGAAGAAGTAGTGATAGAAGGGAAGTTGCGATAGAGATAGCCACGAGAGAAGAAGTCCACAACAGAAGGGAAGTATGAGACGGGATTAGCCGCGATGGCAGGAACCACAATAGAAGGTGTGCAATCGTTGAAAATGACAACTCGAGATATTTTTGGTAATAAGTTGACTCGAGTCATGCATGATTTATGGAATAAAAAAACTTTGTATTCTGGGTCTATAGTGCCTACTCACAGTTTTAACGGAAATGTATGAGAATAAGGATGACATCCTATTGGCTAATAGAATAAAGTCGACTGATTATGACATTTAAGATTCTATAAAAGGAAGGACCCAAGATCTATGTGGGTTACTTCCTGGTCATTCAGTTGGTTGTTTACTTCCTAGTTGGTTTTTGCTTGTTAGTAGAGTCGAAGAGTCAAAGAGTCAAAGATTCGTAGAGATGTAAAGAAGAGTGAGTTGATCTAGGCTGTGTTCATATTGATGGTGGAGTGAAGGGAGGAAAACTTCAAATACCAGAGACTAGAGAGCATGAGAGGAGAGAGAAGTTTCTATAGATAGAAGAAGAAGATCTAAAACAGAGTCTACAAGCTAAGTGCAGAGATAGAAGGTTCCATATATTTCTCATGCGAGATGAAGAGCACATTTGTGTTTTTTCTCATATGGGTTTCCACATTAAATACCGTTTCAATGTGTATTTGATGAATGTGTTTTTGTTTCATTGTTTCTAGTTGGAATCACTAATAAAGAATTCTATTTAATGTTGTAATCTATGTCAACGGATAAGTAGAGTAATATATTGAATGTGAATAATAATTATAAGTAAGGCATCCACCGACTTCGATCAAGCGAGTTGGTAAGGTGTTGTGAGAGAGTTCTAGAAGTTACCCATAAGAAATATCTCTGGTGATACTGCATCTGTGTCGTAGGTGCTGCCGACGGAGCCTTGCTCTATTGGGCCAATATCTTCGGATTTGTTGTCGTACAAAGAAGGTATGAACCTGGTTTGAAGGGAGAAGCGCCAACATGGAGAAACATCATTTTTCTATTGACTGAACAGGCTACCACTTTCATCGCATGCATGTAACTATGTCCAAAAATGGTATTGTGTTCTAGGGGAGAATCGATGACTTCAATGTCAATTAACACCATTTTACTAGAAAATATGACTAGAAAATTTTTATAAAGTCCTTTAGGTTGCATCGAAAAACCATGATATTCTCTAAGGGTGATACCATATGGGATCAAACCCAAGGGAATCAAGGTGTTTCCACACGTTGATAGACATAACACATGTGGATGTGCCTTCATAAATGATGCAATGATGGATAGTGACACCTTTAATATTGACAAGAACCCGAAAGGAAACCAAAGATGAGAGACAAAGTTGGAGGTTATATATATCAAAGGTGATCATGAAATGATTGGAAGGGTCAAATACCATAAAAAAAGATAATATGCATTTCTTTCAAGAAGAACAGTTCTGGAGGATTTCCTATGCAGACATCACGACAACGGTCGATTAAGCTAGATCGTTAAAATATTGTATTGATGAATAAACCTTGCCATGGAATTTTGATTGTAATGATGTAAAGGAACTTTAGGAATCTTTGGTGGGATCTCAACATTGGGTCATGGTATTTGTAAAGGAGAATCATTGGAAGGTACAATTAGATCCAAATCCAATGAGTGTGGTTCAGTTGGAATTTAATATTGATGACTACAAGCCACAAGATTAACTCAATTAGAATTCATGAATAGAATCTGTCTAGAATCACTAGGAGGATGTACAACACCAAATGAACTCGTAGTTTGATTTTCCATGGAATCAACTTAACCTTGAGAAGGGAAATATTTCTAGAATATTATAGGAAGATTCGTGAGAGGGTTGGGATTGGGAATTTTTTGTCCTTGTTGTGTCATGGCTTTGTCAACTACCTATTTTAATCATAGAAACTATGGGATTAATGGAAAATGATGGCTATATTGCCCATGTCTGAGACAAAGAATACAAGGATAATTAACGGTGAATCTTTCCTTTCTTTAGTTGAGGGTTAGGGTTAGGATTTTGGTTTGTATTATCCTCGTTGACGTGTGCAACATTTGGTTGAGGTGAAACATTCCCTTGTTTTTTAGGATATGCTCATGAACATTATTGTTCTCTTTATTAGTCTTATTGTTTGTGTTTGTGGGATTAGGCATGCTCTGTTGAGCATAGACTTTGCACTATTGGGGTTGAGCATTTTGGACCATGTTGGATTATGGTTTTTTAGTTTGAACTTGAGGGTTCTAGGGTCATCATGAAGGATTATGAGGTGGGTAATAATGGTTTTGTTGAGGCATTCCCCCATACTACTGGGATTTATGGCTTGATGTCCCTTGATGTGGCATCCCAGGTTTTTGGTAAGGAGGGTTGTTTGGTGTTGTGGAAACATTAGGTGAACTAATTTGCGAGGTGTCTAGATATTGATAAGGCATTGGGGGGTACCCATAAATTAGAGCATAGGGATGAGTGGATCCATAAGTATATTGTTTTTCTCCTAACTGGGGGCTCACATAGTTAATAAATACAATGATACCATAAACATCAAGAGATTCCCTTAGTGTAGCTAGATCTCTAGAGCAATATTGGGGAGCATCAAGAATGATTGTGTAAGGTACCTAGACTAGACATAAATTCAATCATATTGTTGAGCTCTCAAGAAAGTTTGTTCCTCTGTGTCAGGTAAATTGATAATGATGTATTTAGCCATAGTAGAAAGTATGGATTTAAAGAAACAATAGAAGAGGAAGCAATCCTTAATTTTATCCTTGAAAAGGCTACATCTTCTACTCCACTCATGGATATAATATGGTATATGAGTACAAATTGTTTGACGAAAGTTTGTAAGGATATTGATACCTATGTCATGGAAAATAGGTAACCGAAATAAGGTCAATAAAGTTGTTGCTATAGACTCAAAGGTTCTTTAGTGTCCAGGAGGTAGGTCAATATACCATTTGGTAGCTAAACTAGTCAGGGTGCACTAAAACAACCGAAGTGGAGCATAATCAATCATGATACTACTGGAAGGTAAACAAAGGTGGGGATATGTGATATGATTAGATGAATATTCTCCATCTTTTCCTTCAAATTTTAGAATGTCAGAAGGAATTTTGGTTAGCATTAGGTGCCAAGTAGGGTCATGTTGAATAGGATCGTTTATAAACTTGGATAAATCTAGGATATTTAAACTAGCCATGTAAGTAAACTGGGGTGTTGAGGTGTTGGGTCATAGGTTCACAACATTAGGACCATTGTTAGTTGTTATACAAGGAGTACTTCCCGATGGGGTAGGTTGTATTGAAGTGGATGGCAAGCTCAAAGGTGAAATCGATGATACAAATGAGGTCCTAAGTTAACTAACTTGACTAGAATGGGAGATATTATGATCAAGGATAAAGGGAAGTAATTCCTAAATTCGTAAAGAATGTCTCAAGGAAATTGGTTGCACAATTTTTCACTGACTTAAGGATTTCCTTCAGGGAAGGAAAAGAAAGTGCAAAATGTGAATCTGGTCTATAAATGATACATTCAATTCAACAAATACATAAAAGGCATGGGTGTTTTCTGTGCAATTGAATCCAATAAACCAAACAAGAAATACTTTCTTAGAAAAGAAAATGACTCACTATCCTTATGGAAGTCATGCATGTAAACAATGAACAACTCTTCCAAGCATTTATTTTCTAAATGGTCCTTATCTCCTCTACAAGAAACAAAGATAAAATTTGTATAGGTACTTCCAAACCCTCACTAACAATGTTTTTCTTCAAGGAGCAAGTGAAGTTAAAAGAAACAATTATAATTGTAAGACACTGGGTATTGAGGGTCCACAATGGCTTACAAAAATATCAGGTGTCCCCTGAATTGTGAGAGACAGCCAAGGAAAGATCCCTAATAGATTGGAAACTAGGATACCTTATTCTCATATACATACAACAAGTTTCCTGCACCTTTGGTTGAAATCCATGAAGTAAGTGATCTTCTCTACTAAGTGGGAAAAGTGACCCAAACATATCTATGGCCCTTTTCTTGGTGCATACCACCTAAAAGGATGGGCTTGTATTTAAATTGGTTGTACCCATATATGATACTAAATTATTTTAGCTCCCTAATTGCAACAACTATGTTTTAGATGTAAAGTGGTTGTGGCAAGTTGTTTGGGTGCCTATTCCGACAAGCTATCCTAACTACGAATTCTTTTTTTTCTCCAAGTGGAGTTAATTTTCGTTTAAAATAGGAAAAAATTAATTCTAAAATTTGGAGTCATGAACCAAACATATAGGTTTTAGCTATGATTTGTGGGGCGATGATCAACTAAAAACTAATGATAAAAAGTAAAATGCTAAAATTAAATGAAATTGAAATGATATTTTCAAAAAATGATTCAACAAATTACAGAATGACAATTCACTCAAATCCTAGGGGTTAGAGAAACTAATTTAGTAAAATATGATTTCAAAGAAAGAAGTACAATATAAGAACAAGGATGAAGTTCTCTTTGTTACCTCTTAATTAAAAGTTTTGAATGCAACTCTCTTTTGAAACTGGAAGTGTCAAGTAACATACAAGAAAACATAAATAAATAATGAAGGTTGATCCTAGGGGGGATCCCTTTTTAGATGCAAATAATGTACAACAAGAAAGGAATGAATACAACTGACTGTGCAGAACCTGAGGAACAACAAAACAAAATATTTAGAGAAGAAAATAAGCATATGATTGAAATTTTTCATTGACAAAGGTGCAACACACTTGTTCTGAAGGAAATTTGCATTGGCACCATAGAATAAAGGTTGGCATGTGTGTTATTGACATAAAATAAGAAAAAGGGGGGTTTTGTGGAGTTTTTTGGGTTTTGATCAAGGTAGAAGGGCCTAATACATGAGACACATATTATAAAAGGACCTACAAATTAACAGAAGGTGAATGAAGGTGGAAATGAGGAGAATGAGACAACTAATTCAACCAAGAATACAATGAATAATCAATATTCCTAGTGGATTTGCTAGTCTATTAGTTGATTTCTATGGCAAGAGTCGGAAAATTATTCATCTAATGGTTGTAAACATAGAAAACATATGATGTTAGTACTACTAAAGAGAAAATACTACATTTAACAATGTTAAATGCATCAAGATACATCAAATTAATCACAAATCATGAAAGGAAGCATTTTAACATATAAAGAATAACTTCATCTTTGTTACTTTCCAATGAATAAAGTCTTACAGTGTTTTCAGTGTGGAAGCAAAATGAAGGTGACAAGATGATATCCAAGCTCCAATTTTGAGTACATCCTTTACTTTCTTGAATTATTTAGGATCCTCTCATTAGTACTTGCAAATTGAATTAGAAAAGTAGGAAGGAGTGGCCTTCTTAATTTCTCAATGAGAAGATTGAATGAATGGATGATGAACTAGAAACAAATGTGGCCTCTCATGGTTTCTTATGGACTTGTGAAATCAAAACCTAGAAGAATCCTTTATTTATTGAGTTTAATTAAGGATAAAAGCTTTATTTTATATGTATTTTTTCTTATCCTTGGATTCTCATCTCAAAACTTATGCTTTTGTGCTAACAGTCAAAAGCCATGATGTTTGGAGGAAAAGAAGGATTTTTCCAAATCTTGACCTAAAAGGGATAGTGAATTTATTGGCATGTATTATGCACTAGGAGAACACTTAATTGTTCAAGAACCGTGCTAGGTCAAATTTTATGTCACACTAGAGGATTGTGTTGGAGTCAAGAGGTCCTCTTTTGGGTGAAGGAGGTCTCCTAATGACCAATTTGTTGAGTGTTTTCCATTTGACTGAGACAAGGGACATAGGAAGGTGGGGGAACTGATAATGATAGAATATGTATGTGATGTGATGTATTATTGTGATGAAGATATCATATTTCATAGGGGAGCATAATTGGACTAATAACGTATTCCTTAGTAACTATAGCTCTCAAGGGCTTGTAAAATGTGTAATAGGTTGGCACATCATGTTGATTGGGATGAGGAACTATAAATACCTAAGTTACAGCCTTAGAGGGATCATATTCATCCCCTATAATGGTATCCACTTCCTCATATGCCTCTTTGTTGGCCAACCTCTCAATTTTGGGCTTGGGCTCATAATCTTGGGGATTTTGTTGCTTCCTCCTGTTCTCCACCCTAAACAAGAACTATGGGCCATAAATTTTCCATTGGTCCAATGCAAGGTTAGGTTTCTTAAAAATTTCAATGGCATCCTTGATGCCTCTTTTTCCATTAATAACATAACCCCACATGGAAATAGGGAAGTACATTCAAACTTTATTTTTATTTTGAAGAAATGGGTGTTGTTAACTTCTCCCAATTATCTTATATATTCCAACACAAATAATCTAGGTGTGATAAAAATTGGTAACCTATAGGGTGTTGAATTTATTCTGTACAATCTTATCACAATGAAAATGAGCCCCAAGAACCAATATCCCCTTCTAGTAGCCCTCTGAAAATTTGTCCTGATAGATGTAGTCATTCTATAAATCTACTTTATAATGGTAATCTAGAATGAAAATATAAAAAATGGGATACATACTAGAGAAAAGAGGAGCCAAGTTTCCATTCTTGACTTAGGGAAGTCAAACAATGCCCTTGGTGGAAATTAGGCCCTCTTGGGTTTTCTACAAATCTAGGAATTCCAAGTGATGAGATGGATGATAGATGAACATATACACATGGTATGAGGGGTATATGAAATTCCAATACTCTAGAAGTATACTAATTGTTTCCTTATACTTATAGCTATGGCCTCAACATACCTAAAATTAGGGATATTAGGTGCACTATAGGAATCAACAATTACCACCATCCCTCCATCTATATTAGCATCACTCTCCCTTCTCATGATAAAGGTGAACATGGAAAGATAATAATATCCCATGAGGAAAATATCTTTCTCTTATAGCGGGTAGGAGTAACTTCAACCAAGCCTTGATTGTAGTGTAATCTTTGGAAAATGGCCCCTCTCTCGGATCGATTTAATATTTTGAATCTCTTAACTTGAACTTCATGGGAGAGGAAAGATAATGCAAAGGATGTGCCTAGCATATTAGATATGGATATGGAATTTATAACATATATTACATTATGATTGTTAGTGGAAGTAATGGTGGAGGAAGCAAGGTGGTAATTCCTAGTATATAGTATATTATTTGTGGGAAAGAGTATGTGTTGGGAACAAGGTGTTTATCTAGGCCCAGTATCCATAAGGAATGGCTCTTTACATGGATTTTGTATCTCTCATAGGCCACACCAATAAATTTATTAAGGAAGAAGAGGCTATGCAATGGGTAGCCACATGGGCAATATTTTCGATGAAAGGGGTGACACAGGAAGAAGAAACTTCACTAGTATTGGATCGGGCACTATTATAGTATGAATAAGAGATCCCTGAGGTGGACATGGACCTTATTGTAATGTTGATAGGATTACAAAAATGAAAACAATAGGGATTCAATTCTATATATGAGAAACTAGGTCTTAGGATTTAAAAGCGAATTACTCAACAATTTAGTAGACAAACAACACCATGGAGGTGCTAACATTGAGATGAAGACTTGACTATAGTCATTTGGGTATAATTGGAGGTCATTTTAGCTTGTATGGGGGTCTTCTTATAACTTGGATACTCAAATAGATTGTTGAAGATGATGAAGGTGTTGTTCTATGTATTTTAAAGGGTGGATTGATCTTCATTAAAAGGCCAAAAATCATGGCCTTAATTGTCATTCAAGGTCGAAGCATGGTAGCGTCGATGATTTTTGTCCAAGTTTAAGGGACACATGGTGGCTGATCATCGGGTGGCTAGGGATAAGGTGGATAGAACCCACTCCTGATTTCATGTTATTGGTGGGTAGGATCCCTAAGATTCCATTAGAGATGGGAAAATGCCATTGTCAAATTTACCTTCTTAAACCTAATATCATCAACTAATTATGAATGTTGATCAAGAGATGCAATCAAATCCTAGTCGTTGGTTCCCTTTTCATTTATTTTCCTCTAATGCGACCCTTTGATGATGGATTGATTTGGATCATTGATCAAAGGTGGGTGAATAGATCCAAACCATTTGCGCTCATACTCCTACAGTGCTGACCCCACTAACACATCCAAATGTGATGAGATAATGATTGTTGATCTACAGGATGTGATAATATCCCATCCATTTACATAGTCACTCCTCATGTTGTGACTAATCACTTCCTTTTGAGTGAATGCTCCAAATATGTATATATTACCAAATTGATGTAATCTGAGCCATTCATAGCAAGAACCCTTGTCTTAAGTCCCAATTTATTCACTTTGCATGAATGGCCTTAATCCATTACTCTCATTCGCTTGATGAGATCCCATCCATTCATGTTATGACCCCTTGTGATAAGTCCTTGTCACTTGCTTTAGTGTGAATAAACATGATTCATTGATCTCATAGGCATAATGTAATCTTGGTCATTGACACCTAGATTTAGGTGGTAATGTGGCCCAAAGTAAGAGTGGGAGAAGTGACCTGAAAGCACAATCATCCCTCGACTCCATTCCCTAAACTGATTATCATTACAAACTTAATGAATTCAGCATCATCGTCTCTCGATCCACGAGGACATTCAAGGTTCTAGACAGGAGTTGAAATTCCCCTCGTCATGATGTACTATGCTCCTCTCTACAAATTTATGGTGAGACAAGCGAGTTTAATTCATTATTACAATTTGTACAGTCTTAATATGGCCAGGGTGTTCAACATTTCTCATATCGTTTCTTTCTCCCTGCTAAATTTGGTGAAGCCTGCCAACTCCTCTGAGATCCTGGTGATTGTTAGTTGCACTAGTTTTCATCCTTTGACTCCTACTCTCCCTGATAACTTCTATTTCCTTCTCCACACTGTGTCTTCGGTTCACCTCAAAATTTCTTGCTACTATGAGCTACCCCATGACGTGGGAACGTAGGACATGGAAACGCTAATGAACGAGCCATGACTCTCTCTACTATAGTAAAAATTGAATGTTTTTATGTTGAAATATAGTACCACCTACTTCATCTTATAGCGACTAGGAGGATGAAATCTTGGGCTCCCTCTCCGCAGTCAACAAGACGGTTCTGTGCAGACGTAACTTCTGGGTGGTGAAGAACCTCATATCTAGGCTCATCCTTCATCTTAATGGTACTCAAAGGGATCCTCCAACATATTCTTTGATTCCTCCCGCGACTCCTATTGATACTGATCAAATGCCACCTCCCCCTCCGAGGAACATTGTTGGGACTCATCAGGGAAAAGTTGCCATCATTATAGCTTCGAAATACAAGAAAACTGAACTGTTCCAGGTCAAGAAGAATCCCTCCAGAAACAATGAATCGAGTAGTGAGGAGGACATAAGAAACGAATCCAAAATCCCTAGAAAAGATGGAATCCAAACTTCTATCAACTCTCAAGCCCCCCCAGATGAAATTCGACCAAAAACACAAATTGGCTTCAGCTTTGGTGTTCCCATTGAGGAGGAGAAGCCTTCCAAGCACTTATTCCTTGTTCCTAGGGTTTTGTTTAATTTTCATATGGTCAAGATGGGTCTAGGTTTCATAGTTATTTGCAGCAACAAAACTCAGTTTTTTTGTTTCAAAACTACTTATTATGCTCTCAGTATGATCTATTTTCCCTTCTATAGGGAGGATCTATTTGACATTAAAAGCTTGATTTCTTGAGAGGGGCAAGCTTCAAACTATATTCTTCTACACTCAGTTCAAAGAACTGCTATCATTCTTTGTATTTTTTGTTGTACTATTATTTTGAATCAACAGATTAGACTTTGAACTTACCCAAAAAAATGATTGGTCATCGACACTATTTCCCCTCGCATTATGTTCTGATTACTTAGATTTTGTGAAAAGTCATGATATGTTGATCTTGATGACTTGTTATGAGCTTGATTGTTTGCGCCATTCCCCTTCATATTATTAGTTGGTCGCCTTCCTTTTCCTGAATGGTTAGGATCTATTAACCTCATTGGTGCAATGAGATCTCAACTGTTGGAACTCTAAACCCTGTCATTATACCTTGTTCATTTCCCGCATATTTGGTGAATCCATATCATAGATCTACTAACGGAGGGTGATCTCAACCACTTAATTTTTTGTGTGTATTTGGTAGTCGATTTATGTAGGATTATTCCTAAGGGAAAAATAATAAGACCACATGGATAGTCAAGATGATGGTGACCATAGTAGGTAGCAAACATGATGTCAAATATTAATAACAAAGATAAAATACTTTGAAAGGGCTATTAAGACAACACATGAAATAAAGTTATTGTAAAACAAAACCTTGGGAAGACTTGTTTATCCCTAAATTAATTGAGTTCATCTTATGCTTGGATTTGGTTGTTGTTAAAGCATAACTTAACATTCAAGTTCAAAATACAAGCCATTGAGCTCCAAAGTAAACTCTAATGATGATGTACACTATGTGGAATGAACTTAGAGGGGATGTATCTTCTACTACTAGTGTCAAACCACTTTATTTCCCAATATTGTTTCTAGGAGGATAAGCATATGTGGGGTGCGAGAACCTATTGTATTCAATTCACTCATCGTGGATTAAGTCCAGTTGTGGCTCTTATAATACTACACAATCATACCACTACAGATTATACAAGACATAAATTTAGCCATGTTTACCAAATGTCCTTTGTTCAACATATGGCTCGATACTCTTTGTGGTGTAGAGAACCATGCAAAAAAATGGTATCTCTTACACCATGCATCTTCCATATTTCAAGTGTACAATTCCCATTTGTAATCACCTTATGCTTGTCATTTTCATTTCCTCTTGCATTATTTTAGGTCATGCCTTCAAGAATTCAACCTTTTAGATCCCTTCAATTTCATCTTCTCTTTGGTTATTGTAGGACATGCCTTATACCTCCAAGATTTTGTTTTTTCCAAGTGCAAGTGCATATCAAATTCCATGTACTTTTCATGTTATATTCCACGATATAAGTTGGAATATAACATGAAACAAATCCTAGCTGTTTATGATAGCATTTGTCATATTTCTCCTTCACCTACTTTTTCAATGCACAAAGATGCCTTTTATATGTCCCATAGAAGCAACACAATGCACCTCATTCTTGTTTGTAATAATGCATGTGTGGTTACTTTTTTCTAGAGTTACAAGGAGAAATATACACTTTCCATTCCAATCCATCCATATCTTTGATTCATAAACCTATGCATATAATTTATTGTTGTTAAATGGGTTTTATAGGATTTTCAATTTCTATCCATTAACATGCTTAATAGATAAACCTATGCATGATATCTAATGACAAATCTAAGGTCTTTGTGGAGTGTACTATATTATTTTTTTATATGGGATACCTATCATCACCATAAATTGATTATTACCTTAAGATGTCTCTACTAATTCTATTCTTAGCCATGCTTTCTTTTCATTTGTTGTTGTTGTTCAAGATCATCAAATGGATCTACTTAAGAGTCAATAGATTTAGTTGGATTTTCCTTTGTCCCTACCTATGTTAGTTATTGTACTGGAATAAATGATCTTGGATCTACACATGTTGAAACACTACATTTTGATCATCACAAGCATTCAAATAAATAGGAAAAAAGGTCTGCAAGTAAGATTATGACTAGTCATGTTGCTAAATCAATGGGATCTTGAATGTGTGATTAAACCAAATCTGCAAGTAACATTCATTATTATGAATTTCAGGAACAATAATGTATTGTTGTATAAACAATAACAACAACAAACATTGCAACACAATTAACATTAATATTTAAGTAGGAAAATGTGAAAGTAGTATTGTGAAGCTACCTAGCTTGGGCCTATATCGTCTTACCATTGGGAGAACCAGATGCACGAAAGCAGAGCTAGCTCAATTAAGATTTGATGGAAAAGATAGTAAGTTGTGGAGACTCCCCTTCGAGTGAACCTTCCTTTTATGAAATTGTTTGCTACATCTATAAAATTGGGTGGAAGAGAGGGGACTAGTATAAATTAAACCCTTATTTACTATACACTTTCATTCCATATTCATTTGCATTTGCATTTGCATTTTAGGATCACCAATAGCAATATATAGTCCAAAGGTAGTTAGAGTAAACCATATACCTATTTTATATATCCTACAACAATAAAGCTAGAGATGGTACTAGAGACAATAACACAACTTCAACATGCTCATTTCCATTTTTGTCCCTTGAGACATTGTGGACCATGGTTTACATGGATATATTAGATCCAAATTCCACCATGGCTAAGAAGGTGAAGCTGCCTTAATGTTAACCAATGGACTAGACCATTAGAACCCTCAAATTCAAGTTAGCTTATAATTATTCTAATTCATTTCATTTGTTCATGTATTTTACTTTAACATTTTGATTTTGGACTCTTTTCTTTCTTAGATAAATTTTCCCTTCCTTATATGAAGATCTTTATATGTTTTTCATATTACTTCAAAACCTAAAATTTATTTATTCAATATATGAGGATAGTATGCCAAAAGAATTTGGTCAAATAATTCCCATATAAAAGATTCATCTCATTAAGGAATTGAAGTCAATTGTGAAGGAATCAAACAGAGTTATTATAAATAGAGAAGCAGTCAAATTTGGATCAACAGATGACGCCACTGTAGGTATGAGCATTATTGATAGGGTAATAGAAGTCAAAAGTCATGGAGAAGGTAAGCTAGAAAATGAGGATTCAAAGCATGATGATGAGGAGGTTTCTAAATAGTTTTTAATTCCTACCAATTGGATTGAGATCTTCATGAATGTTTCATGCTCCTTGGCTAGGAAAATACATGATTTTGTCTAGATATGGGTATGGTAGTATGTTTCTAGTTCTACATAGGTGGCTCCCACTCTAGCTCTATCTCACACAACACCAACAACACTTAGATACACACAACCAACCTTGCTCGACAATGGATACATCCCTAAATGTGCACCCATGTATAATGTAATTTTTGAGTAGGACATCAAACATTTAATAATTAATCATGTGCATTTAGTGGTGTATGTGAGTTATTTCAAATTTGTATTTGTACATAAGTTTTCCACTCTAAAATATAGTAGAAAAAATTTGGCATACACTACGCCCAATTACATCAAATCACAATGCCTCAGCCAATAAAAAAAATTATATTTATATAATTTATAATTAAAAATTTCAATAAATAAATTTTGTTTTTCAAGACATTTAGATTAATATATGGTTTTCCAAATAATTTGGACAAAATAATCGAAAATCAATGTAGTTTGTAATCTTATGAGATAATATAATCCCTACTTGGTAGGGGAAAATGTTAAACTTACAACAATCTACAAAGGAGAGAGTTAAGGCCCAAGTTAGCTCTATTTTCATGCATCTGGTTCTTCCAATGGTAAGACTATATAGGCCCAAGCTAGCTAGCTTCAAGGTGGCATAGATCCATCTTAAAGATGGTTCTACCAAGGGCCGAGAAGGATCAAATCTCTTAGGTGCAAACCCTTCTTTAGAGTGCAAATGTAAAGAAGTAGGAAGCAATATTGTTGACGTGAGTGCACCATGCAAATCAATCCACTAATAATTGCAACTAATGGACCAACAGACTATCTAATAGCTGGGAATAGGAGGGATTACTAAAAGACTAATAGCTATGACGGATGAACTGACTCACTAATACCTGGAATTGTAATACCTGGAAATGGATAACAATAATACAATCACCGAATGAACTAATTTCAATTTACGGGTGGAATAATCTACTAAATCATTGAAGTTAAATCAATGTATTATTTATATCAAAACAGGTTTAAAACATGTTTACATTACATTGTCCCAGAGCCTGTCATTCGTAAGCATATTAACTTTGGAAGGAGTTTAATAATATTGACTGTGAGGCAATTTGTTTTTTTCCAAAAAAAAAATAACAAAATCTTCTCATGTTGAGGCTAACCGTTAACTTTGCATCACTGTACCTGGGGATATTTTTCTAAGACATTTTCATCATTTTATTGAAAATTTTGATTATTTCACAGACTATATAAAACATAAAACAGTAAGTAATGTAAAATATAAAACAACATTGTATCTCCGATATTTCTTAACCATTTTCAACATTTTATTGAAAATTTGATTATTTTACACTCAATATAAAACAACAATGTAAAATATAAAACAATATTTTTATTTATATAAAACAGGATGTACCTGGAAGGTTCTTTATCTTCACAAAAGCCCATACACTAATAGCTGAAACTCTATGGTTCTTTCTCTGTTTCATTAAATTCTAATCAAATGACACCACTTCTCTTTGAAAGAATTATTTGATAAATTTGATAAATGTTTGGTTTATTTTAGTATATATATACTCAAAAATTAATTCTCTTATAAGCTGACATATTTTTATTATGTTTTGATAGTTACACATCAACCCCCTACTGGGTTGTAGAATGCGCCTATGGACGCAACAACTATCATATTACAACAAAAATTTAAAGTAGTTGCACAATCTATAGATAAATTAATAACCATGATTGAATTCTTATTATTACTAGAAGAAAAATAAGAAACAAATATCATAATAATAATATATATATATATANTAGGAGCACCTTTAGTCCTTGGTTAAGCCCGTAGTCATGTCCACCCTCGAAATTGAAGCACCTTATTAATGTCATATCTGCTACATATTTGATGTATTGAAGATCTAATTAATTGTGGATGGTGAGTTGGTAATAGCTATTAAGTGACCTAACAACCATCCGTCTTTTCAATCATCATTTAGAAAAATAGACAGATACATGATGCAGTGGGTGTGGCATAGGAACTACTACATAGCATAAAGAAGAGAGGGGTACAATCGACGGTACTCAAGGTGGATTTGGTTAAAGCTTACGATAGAGTGGACTGGGGATTCCTAAGGTTAATATTGTTGCATATTGGTGTTGATCTGCTATCAACCAACTGGATAATAGCATATGTAGAATCTGCCAACTACTCTATACTGATTAATGGTTCACCAACATATTCCTTTAGAGATTCAAGGGCTATGAGGCAAGGATGCCCACTATCACCCCTTTTATTCCTACCGGTCATAGAAGGATTAAACATATTAATAGAGAGTTCCAGGGAAAGGTGGGAGATAATAAGCATTATGATATCATCCCTCGTCAAAATTACTCACTTATTATTCGTGGATGATGTCATGATATTCGAAAATGGATGCATTACAGAATGGCATAATTACAAAAATATCCTAGATATCTTCTGTAATGTGTCTGACATGGTCGTTAGTGAAGTTAAATCCTCCATGATTTACCATAGATTAAGCGAAGAGGACATCACGTGCTTAAAAGGCTTATTGCCTTATCAATTTTCCCCAGTGGAATATGGAATCAAGTTTTTGGGCTACTGATTGAAACCGAACAACTATCAGGTATGTGACCAGTTTTGGGTTATCAAATGATTTGATGCCCGAATCAGCCATTGGAGCTTAAAATGACTCATGAAATGGGGAAGACTCGTGTTGATAAATTCAATTCTTACAAACCTCCCTATCTACTGGATGTCCATTTGCAAGATCCCAAAGACCATTTTACATGTTATAAACTACAGGATATTTAACTTTATTTGGGCAAGATCATTGGATCTTTCTAAGTTTCATCTTATCAACTGGGAAAGAATGGATAATCCTAAAGAGATTGGGGTTTGGGGGTTGAAAAACATATACTTCTTGTCAAGAGCACTTAATGCGAAGAGGCTTTGGAGAGCTCTATTTGTGGACAGTCTATGGCATCGTGTGGGACACCTGATCCACTGCTCAATGGAAGAATTCTTGAAATACTTTGCCAAAATGACACGATGCCATATATTTTGCAATGCATTTGGCATGGTCATTAGTGAAATTAAATCCTCCATAATTTATCACAAAAGTGAAGAGGACATCACATGCTTAAAAGGCTTCTTTCCTTACCAATTTTCCCTAGTGGAAGATGTAATCAAGTATTTGGGCTTCATACTGAAATCGAACAACTATCAGGTATATTACTGGTTCTGGATTATCAACAGATTTGACACCCGAACTATCCATTGGAGCGTAAAGTGGCTCATGAAAGGGGGAAGACTTGTGGTGATAAATTCAATTCTTACAAACCTCCATGTTTACTACATGTCTATTTGCAAGATCCCAAATACCATTTGCATGTTATAAATTGCAGGATTTTTTACTTTCTTTGGGTAGGATCATTGGATCATTCTAAGTTTCATCTTATCAGCTAGGAAATAATGGCTAAGCCTAAAGAGATGAGGGGTTGGCGGTTGAAAAACATAAACTTCTTCTCAAGAGCACTTAATGCAAAGAGCCTCTGGAGAGCTTTGTTTGTGGACAGTCTATGGCATCATGTCATTCTAGCAAAGTATTTCAAGCATTCTTCCATTGAGTGGTGGATCAGGTGTCCCAAGAAGCGCAATAAAGGTGCTTCATATGCGTGGAACGATATTTCTTCAACATTCAACATCATGGGGAAATGGATTTCCTGACTGCTAGGTAGAGGGAATAACATCTGAATCAATATTGATCCCATTGTTGGAGGCCCCACCATTTTTAAGCTATCATCGGGTATTGTCAATGGTTTACATCCAGCTAGCATCCATACTCTCAACCAAGTTACAGAGGCCTCCTATCAAGACCAGATCTGTTTTAGATGGTAGGATGCTAGATCTTTAGGATTACCTGATGAACATAGAATAGAATGGGATAACTATATCAGAGACATCAGTAGGGGGGCATTACCTTAAGGAATGAGGAGGATAGGATTGTATGGACATGGGATAAGGAGATGGGGATTATTACAACAAAAGAGGCTTACTCTTCCTTATCGATAGATTATGATTATGAAAAAATATAGTGGTATACAAAGATTTGGTCCTTTAATGTGCCAATAATATTAAAAATCGTCTTCTGGTTAGCCATTAACAATTGTATATTTACATGGGATAATCTATTGAAGAGGGGATTTTCTGGATCCGATCTTTGCAGCCTATGTAAAATAGAAGATGAAAATGCATGGCACGTCTTCATTGCCTGCTCATATACTTGGGATGCATGGGGGTACATTTTCAGAGATGGAAACTTGAGTGGTTTTTAAGAGGGGACTTCTCTGATATCATGTATGGAATATTGGAGGAAAAAGAACAAATATTATATGGAGATTTCGGTTAAAGTTTACTGGGATATTTGGTTATCAAGGAATAGGCTTATATTTGAAGGTCAACATACACAACCTATGTGGATTAACCGTAGGGTTCAAGCTAGTCAGGGATCACCAACATAACCACCATAGGTGTCTAGAAGGTTTAAATTACCTCCCTACATTCCTATTTCTTGATGTAGAGGATATTTTGACGGTTCATCCCAAGATGCTTTCATTAGGAGCGAAGCTGGAGTAGTCAAATGGTTGGATGGTCGGATTCATTTCTCCTTGATGATGAGTTGTGCTCAGTTGGATCAAATACAAAATCTGAATTGATTGCCTTATGGATTTTTTTTCCAAGCAAAAAGATATATTTATCAACAGAGTAATGGGGCACTCAAAGGTCATCAATGGTTGGGCCAATGGTGAATCACAATTGAAGGCCTCCTATTTAATGTTCTAGCTAAGAGGTGGCGAAGCTGATTTTGTTTTTTCCAGGGCTCAATTTTGATCACATTTATAGGGAGTGTAATTCACGAGAAGATACCCTATAAAAAATGCTCTATGCATATTCGAGGGTCAGATTATATATGGGGTTCAAGATGACTGATCAAGGACATATTCCTATTTATCCTAGATTTTCATCCAACAAGCATACGTTTGGCATCCTTTCATGGATCTGCTCAACATTTTGCTTTTGCTTAGGTTTTTAGTAGTTTACTATTGTTGTAGATCATGCTTGTTGGTTTCATATATGTGAGGACTCGGTTCTTTATATTGCAGTCATCAATTGAGCAGGGACAATACAACTATGTTTCAACGATCTGTTGAACAGTCAACATATATGTTGGATGCGCATCAAGATTCCCGGATTTATCACTCCACTTTTTGGATATTTTCATATTTTGAGGCATGTACTAGATCATTATTACTTGCATTAGCTGATTATGGTTAGTTTTATCATAGGCTACTCAAACTCTTCTTTATCAATCTTATTTTTTACCACCATATAGTGTATGTATCTTATCTACTCACTAGCAATGACTATATTGCTATGGTATTCATCCATGTTGTGAGTATGTTAGGTTGTATTTTGATCTACCTAGACATATATATTTTAATATAAATATAGTTTTTTCTATGTTGAAAAATAAAAAACTTGAGAAATAACAACCGATAAATAAAATAAGTTTTAACTTAGTTTAAAATAATACAAATTTTTTAACCCAAAATTAAACTTTAACAAATGAAAATTTGTTTTAAGCAAACTCATAAGTAATACTCAGTCAACGGTGTATGGATTGCTATAACCCTACCGATAATAACTAATAATCTTAATATTTTAAGAAGATAAATGTTTTCTTATTTTTGGTGCATTATATTTTGCTTTTTGCTTCTTTTTAAATAGAGGATTTTTTTTTCATAAGAAAAAAGCCTGACCTTGTTATTCATTGATGAATCAAAGGACATCTGAGATACATCCCAACTAGTGGGGCACTTTCGTGCAAATACATAGAGAGTATGTTGATTCATGCATGCAGCCAGAAACAATCTCAACAATTTGAGTAAGCAATGGAGAGAGAAGTAGAACATTGCTCATATAGACTGAATGGTCTTTTCAAGACCTTGATACAAGAAGTCTCCAATTTCATGACCTACCCAAACAATCTTACATATCGAGGATACAAGGTGTGCAGAAACTAAGATCAGAAAAAGCTCGCTCCAAATAAACAATAAAAACCATGAAAAAGGTGCTGAAAAAGTAGGAGCAAAGCTCCTGGACCATGCTCAAAAGCGCTGAAAAGTATAAGTCATGACAAAATTGCAATCAATAGACTCAGAGAAAGAACCACATCTAGGAGCCAAAGATAATAACATTCATGTGTGTTTGTACTTATTAAACTTTAAGAGATTAATAAACTTTTAGATTAAAAAACACGAAGTATGGGGTGCTTCAAACATTGACTTAAAATAAATTTAAGTTAATATTTTATCATATTAAATTCTATATATAATAAAGTAATTTGTACAAATTTTGAACCATATACAACAAAGTGCAATGATTACTGTACAATTCAACAAACTGCAAGACTAGTCATCTTTCTGCCTCTGGACTGTCATAGGTACTTCACATTGTTGGTACTATTTGTTTTTGGTCTCTGTATATTGTTTTATTGTTATTTTTTTGTATTTGGGCTGGCTGGCTCTGCGGCTACCCACATGGAGTCCTCCCTCTGACGAAGAGGGCTTGGTACCAACCATGTAAATCAAGTGGGAATTTTTTCAGTTTGTTATTTTCTCCTTGGGTTATTCTGTTCTTTTGTGATTTTGTGTCATGGCTTGATGGTTATTCATTATTCCTGATTCTCTGGGTTTCTGTTGTGTCGGCTCCCTCTCTGTTTTGGGGCTTGGGGGACACGGTTGGTCACTAGGATTGTGTTGAGTTGTTCCTGTCAGTCTCGTGGTATGGAATCCTCTGGGTTATTCCCTCCAATCGGACCACAGGGGGGTGTCACGTCCTCCTCGCCATAACACCTATAAGAAGACTAACTTAATGGTGTCCCTTGAGTCTAGATGACGTTACGTCCTAGGGCGCGATGTTATGTTGGATAGGGTCTCAGATCTGTGTCGAAGGGCACTTATTGGCCGACTGGAATATTGCTCCTTGAATAGGGAAGAATGGGTGGCTTGGGCTACCCTACACTGGAAACCTATCCTCAATTACGTACATACCATCAGTCTACTTGCTAATAAGTGGTTGGTCATTGTTTTTCTTAAGGATGACAATGCCTCCCGTATCCTTAACCAACTCTGGACCATTTTGAATGGTTCAATGGTTTTTAGCCGCTGGCACTCTAACTTTGATCCACTCAAGAAAAGGGTGGTTAAAAGACATATCTGTGTTCTTATGCGTGCCTTACCTTTCCCCTTATGGAACAGGGATATCCTGAGTAGCATAGTCAATACTCTAGGGATATTTGTGTCCTTGGAAAAGGATTACCACCTAATCTTTGATAAAAGAACTGCTAAAGTACTAGTCGAAATTGATGTATCAAAGGGGCTTCTCCCGGAAATTGACATTGTGTGCAACAATACGGTCTTCACACAAAGACTGGACTACCTAAATATGCCTTTCAGGTGTAGCTACTGTCACGAAACTGGTCACCTAATAAATAATTGCCCCTCTCTATTGCATGGTCACCCATTAAATCTGGGATACTCTTATCCAGAATTGTCATCTGTCTCTCCTTCCAATGCCTCGCCCTCGGGCTCTAAACTTTCCCCTACCTCTCCAATGGAGGTATCTCCACCTGTTGACTCCTCGGGTATGCTTACTCTTACAGGTCCCTATGATTCCTCCTCTCCTACTATCTTCGGTGACCTTACTTTGGGGGAGCTTCAATATATACGTGATATTGAGAATATTGCCTTGGAAAAATATGCAGCCACACCCTCCTTAACCAAGGGCACTCCCTCTTTACCTCCTGCATCGGATACCTCCCACTGTGACCCAAACCTTGAGAATATGCCACCCTATACCCTGGCAGACTTCCCCCCTCTTCAAAGGAACACCCCCCCTATCTGGTTTGTTTCTCCACATAGTCCAACTACCACTCCTTCTTTGTCTGACCCTTTACTTCTGAAATATTTAGCTATCTTTTCTAATAAATCACCAATCTCACCAGGGATAATTTTAGGGGCGAATTTTAGCCTAGTGGGCTATTTTTCCATGTTTTTCTCCCAAAAAAGATTCGCCATTTTGCATTTTTTGAAGCCCTGTTNTTCCCTAAAATCATCCCTGAATCTCACCTTCCATAGTTCCCCTAGACTCTATTAGGTTTGAGAATGTGACTATAAGAAAATCCAGAAAGAATAAATCTTCAAACTTTCCTCCTTATGAGTCTGGCTCTTTGGGTCTTTACACACCTCCCTCTGCTAGGATAAAAGCGGCAGCAAGATTACAAAACTCCCCTCAGGCACTTAGAGCTCAGTCACATGTAAATCAGGTTGACCCATGAGGATTATCTCTATGAACATTCATGGGTTTGGAGAGATTACCAAACAAAAATCCCTCAGGACACTGTTCTCCACCTTAAAACCTGATATGATTTTGTTACAAGAAACTATGTGTGACCATGTTTCTGCTCTCAGTCTATTTTCCAAACTGAGACCTGGATGGGAATTCTGTGCACTTGATGCTCATGGTATTTCTGGAGGTCTGCTCACTGGCTGGAACCCTCACCTCACTAGGTGTAAGGCCTTCCAGTCATATGTTGGCATCCTTATCAAAGCTAGTTTTAAAGGACTTGACTCTATCTATTCTATTTTGAACTGCTACGGGCCATACTCTAATAGAGCTTACTTTTGGGATAATGTACATGAAGGGGGTATCTTTGACTTTCCTAATCTCATCATAGCTGGTGACTTGAACGTTACCCTATCCGATGCTGAAATTTGGGGTGAAAGAGCTCGATTGGATCAAATGGTACATTATTTTTCTCACCTCCTAGATACTAATAATTTGGTGGATTTGGCCCCAATCTCTCCTGGTCCCACTTGGAGGAATGGTCGAGTGGGCCCAGATGGAGTTAGCAAAAGACTTAATAGATTTATTGCTTATATCCACCTTATTCCTGCTTTGAACCATTATAAATCTTGGATTCGTCCTTCCGAGATTTCAGACCACTTTCCTATTTGTCTGGAGTGGAACTCCTTGCCTACCTGTCATCTTTACCCTTTTAAGTTCAATAGGGATTGGATTTTGGAAAAGGATTTGTGCACTCTTGTTAATTCCTCTTGGACTTCTCCTATTCCCAGATCTTTGGGTCCTATGTCTGTCCTTACCTATAAACTTTAGAGACTCAAGTGTACAGTAAAATACTGGGAAAAGAAGACAGCCTTGGCCAGATCCCTTGAGGCATTGGAGATTAACTCAGCCATCCTTAGTCTCCTCTCCTCCAGGATCTCTAGTATTTTGACTGTTGAAGAAGCCTCACAACTTGCCTAGCTTAAGGCTAGGAAAGAGGAGTTATTAGCACATCATGTGATCACATGGAAACTGAAGAGCTGGATTGACTAGTTAAAGGAGGGGGATGCAAACACTAAGTTTTTCCATTCTTATGCCTCGACTAGAAGGAACTCTAAATCTATTTGGGCACTCAAGAATCAATTTGGTGATCTAATTGAGGATAAGACTAAGCTTAAGGATATGGGTGCCCAACACTTCTCTGACTTATTTGTTGATGAGGGTACTACCAATATTGAGGCACAATTAAAAGTTATCAGACTTTTCCCCTCCTTTGTCCAGGAGGGAGATATTGAACTTTTTCAGGCTAAGGTCACACTCACTGAAATTGAAGGTGTCCTTAAGGGCTTTAAGAAAGACAAAATCCCAGGACCTGATGGTTGGCCTGTAGAATTCTATCTCCATTTCTTTGATCTGGATGGTCTTGCCATTCTTAGTGTTGTTGAACATTCTAGGGTGGATGGGAGGGTAACTAGTGCTCTCAATTCTACTTTTATAACTCTCATCCCTAAATGTGACAAGCCACTGTCTTTCATTGACTACAAACCTATATCCCTCTCTAACCTGATCTACAAAGTTATCTTAAAATTAGCAGCGAACAGACTTAAGCCCCTACTTGATAGATCAATCTCCAGAAACCAGTTTAAGTTTCTCCATAATAGACAGGTCATAGAACCGGTGGGTATTGCACAGGAAGTTCTACATTCCATTAATCAAAAGAAGAAAAATATCATGGTTCTGAAGTTAGACCTAGTAAAGGCCTTTGAAAGGGTGAATTGGACTTTCCTTAGATTAGTCCTTTTACAGATTGTACCAGTGTTGGGTGTCAATTGGATTATGGGGTGTGTGGAATCTTCAAATTTTGCGGTCCTTATCAACGAGATCCCCTTCATATTTTTCTCTGTTTCTCGAGGTATGAGGAAGGGATGTCCTCTATCCCCCCTCCTCTTTATCATGATCATTGAGAGCTTGAGTCTACTTATCACTAATGCACATCTTAATGGGGACATTACTAGTGTTAAGGTATCACAGAGTTTATATCTTACAAACTTGTTATTTGTTGATGATGTCTTACTGTTTGGCCTTGGGACTATGGAGGAATGGCAACATTATAAAGTATTGTTAGATCTCTTCTGTTCGGCTACAGGTATGAAAATCAGTGATGAAAAGTCATCTTTCCTGTATAATGACATTGATGAGATTAGTAGGGCAAGGATCTTCTCACTGTTGCCTTATAAAATGGAACCTCTGTCTGTGGATTTCAAGTACTTAGGGTAATATCTTAAGCCTTCGGGATATTGTGTTAATGATTAGAGATGGTTTATCAGAAAATTTAATAAAAGAATTAGTAACTGGACCTACAGGTTATTATCCCTCGGTGGTACACTGATACTGGTCAATTCAGTTCTATTGGGATTGGTTGTATATTGGCTCTCTCTCGCTCGCATGCCCGGAACTATTATAAACTATCTTCATTGAGCCATTTTCAAATTTTTCTGGGGAAATTCAAAGGGGAATTCTAGAACACACTTGGTGGATTGGCATATGATCTCTCGGCCATATGAATTAGGGGGATGGAATATTAAGAACTTGGATTGGTTCAGTCTAGCTCTTAGACTGAAAAGCCTCTGGCACATTTTGAATGGTGATGGTATTTGGACCACCATTGTCAAACATAAATATCTCAAGAATAAACAGGTTGATGAATGGCTTCGACTCCAAGTATTTTTAATACAGGGTACTTCTTTCCTCTGGAACGGTTTCATTACAGCTATCACGTGGATTATCAGATGTCTAGGTTGGAAGGTTGGGAATGGACACAAGATTAAAATTGGCATTGATCCTATTGCTGGTCACAACACTGATTACATCCTTCCTGAGGAGCTTAGGGCATACTTAAAGTACTATGGTATCACTCACCTCTCTGATGCACACAACTGGGGTATTGGATCAGCCTCTCGGTCTTACTGGCTCACTACGGAAGACTTGGAATTAGTTGGACATTGGAGGGATACCTGGACCAGATATATCAATGGACTATCTCATGGTTGCATCAGATTGGGTGAGGGTCTGGACTCATTGCTCTGGATGTACAACAAAAGGAATGGCATGGTAAGTGCAAATTTGGCCTACGATCTCATCTCAGCCTGCTCTACACCCGATCTCTTGGATCATACAGATATGGAATTGCAATATCCCATTGAAGATTATTTGTTTCAATTGATTATGTCTAACCAATCGAATAAATATTTGGGATAACCTTAACAAAAAGGGGTGGATCGGTCCTAACTGGTGATACTTATGTAATTTCTCTTCCGAGATTGTTAGCCACATTTTTATTGACTGTAGCTTCACCCTTGAGGTTATCCAAATCCTCAGTACTACGCTACACCATCATTTTATATGGAAGGAGGCTACATACTCCCTGAATCTGGAGCATTGGTTCAGAAATGAAAGATTGTTGACATGCCTTCCACTTTTGATGTGTTGGCAACTGTGGTTAACTCGGAACAGGTGTATTTCTTATGACTCCAAGCCAGACTCCAAGCACACAATATATTGCATTTTGGAGCAACTTTAGCAACATCCTGTAGATGCACAAGTAAAAATTAAAAAGAGAATTATTGGTTCTGCTCCTGTCTTTGATTTTCCGGCACGGTTCTTTGATGGTGCATCGACCAATTCGAAGGGGGGTATTGGTGTACATCTCCTTATCCGTCATGACCACTTCTACTACTTGAAATTGGGTGTTGGATTGAACACCAACACGAGATCAGAACTTCTCGCTCTTTGGACACTTCTTTTCTTAGCTAAATTGATTGGTCTGACAAATCTTCATATTCATGGAGACTCTTCTACCATTATTAACTGGCTCAATAGGAGAGCTGACCTCTCTGCTCTCAATCTTGATGGATGGTGTCTATATATCAGAGAACTGGAATCATCTTTTCTCCAACTTGATGCTTGCCATGTTTACAGAGAACACAACGTCATAGCGGATGGCTTATCCAAAGAAGCACTATCTTTGGCCTCGGGCCTTCTTCATTATTCAGAATTTTCTGAGGATGTATGTTTGGTAAAGGGTTCATTACAGCTATTTTAGCTTGTATTATACACCTATGATTTTTCACATCTTTGAAGACTGTGTGTATGGTTTCATATATTACATCCTTTGGATGTCAAAGGTGGACACTTCTCTCTGTTTTGTTTGACACCCAGAGGTGCTTCTTTGGATTAGCATTCAAGCTTGACTAGGATTCTTAGTCAACTTAGGGCTCTATTGGAGTAGTTGGTGATTACTTTGATTATGACTTGCCACTGTTTGGCAGTAACATTTTGATTGTTGTTTTTGAGACTTATGGCTGATATAGTTGTTGGTGAAGACTAGCCTATGAAAGCTATGCTAAATGATATAAAAAAGTTACCTTTAATTCTATCGCATAACAAGGCACTCATATTTTCTTCTAGAAAAAGGTGTTTTTCCAAACCTTGTCCAGTAGTCTTTATCATTTCAGCCCTACAGCAAACATACAATTCGACAAACCGCAAAGACTACTGAACACGCATTTTCCAAATCTGGTACAGTAGTCATTATCATTTCAGCCCTACTGCAGCTTTTCCTTTCACTTTGCGGTACTGTTTCTGTAAGTGAATTGACAAAAGAAAGAGAGGTCGTGGTTTGATTCGATTCCGCGTTTAACTTTGGAAAACTGGACGAAGGATTCTAGGCAATTCCTTGAGAGCCTTATCTTCAATGCACGAGGGTATCGACCTTTGATGACGCTGTGAGCATTGGATACTGTTTCATAAGCACATAGAACTAACACATTTGAAAACCTCTGTTCACTCAAACTCCAGGGTATAAGTGTCCTCAACGCAATATGGATTGAGTGGAGTACTATGAAGCTGAAAGACCACGGTATTCAATTTATCTCGTCATTTGAAATGGGTGTATTCAATGAAATATGGCAGAAAGATCAAGTTCTGGTTGTCAAGTTGCTTCGCTGTCTGGTATGGCTATCTAATATTGCTTTTGCCGGGCTTGAGATAAGTGAAGCAGTAACAGTAACAGATTCCGATAGTATTCTCCACGGAGCAAGCGTCTACATACGCAATCTCTTAGTGCTTGTTCACAATCATGGCTGTGGATCTGATGCCTGGAACACTAAAACGAATAGATCACATTCATGATTGCTAATGAACTACATGGTTGGGTTTGGATGAGGCCGGGAGCAGGAAATAGTTGGAATCAACTATGTACTAACTGCCCGTTTCAGAATGGATGACCTGTAAAGCGCTCTGGTTGCAAGAATGGCAATAAGAGATTACCTGGTGGACAGTAGAGGTACTGCCTTTGCTACACAAGGGCAATAAGAGATTATGTTGTAAACAAAGAAGAAAGGTTTTAAGAGAATATGATGTGGACACCCGATGAAGTGTATTTGCTCAAGAAGAGCAATAAGAGATTATATTGTGGACAGTTGAAGAATTGGGTTTAACTCTGATCAATGATGGAACCAGTAACAACCAGGTTTGCCAATGCCATAGATTTGAGCCTTATGTTTTATATCAGGTGGTGTCTTGGTTATGTTGGAGCTTGTGTGCATTGTGATTTTGGGCCCTGGCTATTTGCAAGGTCAATGGCTTGGAGTTTCAATGATTGTATGACTCAATTTAAATAAAGTTAAGTGAAATTATGGTATTCAGACGTACCAGAATTCTGGTGTGATCTTCTGCACTATTACCCAATTGTATATTGGCTGGAGTTTATCCTTTAGTGACCTCTAGCCATGAATGAGTCCATTCTATGTAATATAATATCTTTTTTGTTAAATCAAGTGCATAAAATGAGTTTTTCTTTTTCTTTGAATGGACCCTTTTTTGCATTTTTTCAAAACTTCTATTCTAAATCACCTGTTAGGTATGCCTCTCAATTTACCTTGTTGGTTATTTCAATTGGGTATGCTTGCAAAACCAACTAAAGCAAATATATAATTAGGGAGTTTACATATCAATTGCAAATTGACCACAAGTAACCCTCTTAAATTCTCAGCGCATCCCATAGAACTTTATTTGAGAATCCCCTGCAAGTTCCAGTCCCAAAAATTGGAGGTTTTATAAAAGAAATAATAAATTATAAAGCACACAAACTTCAAGTGTAATTGGAAGAAGTCAATGGGTTTGGATGTGATTCAGGAAGTGATCATCTAAAGGGTACTTGTGCTGTAACCTGTTGTATAGTGTCAACCCAACCACATGCCCAATTCTTTCATCAGGCAAGGCAATTCAATCGTGATATACATCTCCAAAGCCCATAACCTAGATTCCATACTCGCCCTACAATGCCTTTCTTTGAAATCTGCAGCAGTCTCTAAAGAAGTCTGCAAAAGAATGGAAGAAAACACCCCTGGAAGAGATCACAGTCCCATACCTTTTTTCCCTTCGGATGCCTTCTTAATAGTGCCAAGGATCATACAACTATTAGTCAATGTTGTACTATCTGGTTGGTACAAAATAGATGGTTTCTCTAGCTCTGTGTGAGCAATAAGGGCAATAAGAGTTCAATTGTTGCCAACTTGTTCTTTGGTCAATGTAAGTGCCAGAGACACCCATGTTTGCAAGTGCTAACCTTCATAGGTTCTCTTCTTGTCCTCAGAACCTTATCATCGATAGAAAGGGTTGTCAACTTGATGTTCTCTATTTGGTGAGTTGTGGCGATTGCAATTGGCACAAGCCTTGGAATATAGTCTCATATGTACTCCATGCCATCCTAGGGTTGCCCCTGTTAATGGTGGCCACTAGTATTGTTTGGGCATGAGCGACTTGTATTTATTTGAAAATTTAACAAACTTCATTTTTGAAAACTTGCTAATTAGGAAATGAAGTAACAAGATCCCTCAAGGCTTGTGCGCTGTATAGTGTTAGTTCTCTGCAAGGCTTTATAGTGTATGCATGGTTTGTTTGAAGCCGGAATTTGGTAGTCATTTGGGGGATGATTCTAGTTGGGCTTTTATTTGTATGGACTCTAGAGCAGACAGTGAACATGCTCCAAAAACCCAACATCCCAGATGTGAGGAAATTTCAAGCTTCCTGTAGGAATCTATCCCCATGACAATCTTCTTCCACTTGAACTATAGAAAGCCTCATTTATTTTGGTGTGGTAAATGTAGCATTCTATTCCAAGATATAAAGCTCACATGAATTTAAGTAAGAAACATAGTGTAAGCAGAGTGGAGCGTAGTTTAGATGGAGAAAATGATCAAAGTGAAGTGCAGTTCATATAGATTCTCTAAGGAGGTGTAATCAAGTCCTCTCAAGTAAACCTCTTCTTCCATCTCGTGAGGAATAACCATATTTTCTGCTTGAAGAAGCAACTAGGGGTCTTAGATGAGGGCACCCTAAGTCAGATGCTCTAGAAAGGTGTGCAAATGATCCAAAAATCATCGTTGATCTGATGAGATTAGCAAGCACTCTCCAAACTCTGATCTAAAGCACCGATTAACAAATTTATGTGTGTTAGACTGAAATGTGTGATGTCTAACATTAATTTCAACTTAATTCAAAATTTAATATAATCATAGCACTTAACATAAATGATAACAATGACAGTCACAACCCATTATCAGTGAGATATATAGAGGGAATGTGAGTGATAGGAGAAAAGTAAAACTCACTCTTCAATATAATTTTCGTCACTATATCATCTCAAGTTTATTACAGAAAGGACAAACTATTATTTAGTCTGTATCACTTATCTCACCCATGGTTGCAACAACAGAATGTCCTTACAAAAACTAAAAACTATCAACATCAATTTTATCGACACCACACTATCAACTCTCTTATAATAACAACCCATTCTCTATTGTAACAACAACACTTTCATAACTTTTTAATGTCTCTTTATACATAAAAGAGACACTTCCAACTAAGTGATACAAATTTCGTAACCTACATGAGTAGGGTAGAAATCGGTTGGCACCAGATGAGTTGGCAATGGCAATAGAATAGAGGAGTAGCATAATGGTTCAGCTACTGAAGTAGAATCCTTAGGTTGGTATAATGTAGTTAGCTGTGAAATGATTCATCTTGTTGTTATTTGATCATTTGAATTTTAGATGCATATTTCTCATATTTGGATTCAAAGATTTATTAAGATAGTTGTTGGTATGAAGAAATTTGTTGGAATAAATTCTAATTTGTAGTCAATTAAAGGATGGGTAAGAGTCTCTAAATATTACTTGAGGAATTCCTAGAATCATTCTTATGGTCAAGTATAATGTGTCTAGTTATGTTTTGTTACCATTGTTAGCAAATTGAGTAAATTGTTATTTTGTTGTTCTTACTGATTTATTTGTGATTTATATGTAATCAAGATTTGAAATAACCCAGATATCGGTTGTGTGAATGAATTCCAATGGTTGTTGGAAAAGAGGAAGAATAAAGGAACTCCAAAGTCGGTTTTAATTTTGTTAGAAAATTGCAAATAATGCATAGATATGGCAATTTAAGCACATAAAAATGGATGTTTCATGGTTATATGAGGTAAATTGTACCTCAATCTGATCATTATCACATGTTTATAAAATTACGGTATAAATATAAAAGAAATCAGGGTTTGTTGTGTTCTGAGAATTGAATGAAAGATTGTAGTGGAATTAGAAGGACTTTGCATGTCAAGTGTTAGTCAAAATATTTGCGTGAATAAGTTTTGATCCATATACAGTTTGGCGAGTGTTGGTTTAATGGGTTCTTTATGTATTTAATTGAAAATGCTTCAGGAGAATAGTAACATGAAGGTGATCATATTACTTACCTATATTTGTAGAAATTTTACTCTCATTGAATTGTATGCCCAAATTTGTTGGTATTTGTTTTTTTGAATGTGTAGCACAAAATGTCTTGAGAGGGTAAATTGTGGTTCGGTCTTGTCACATTTTTTTTCCCATCATCCATTGCTTGGAAAAATATTTCCCATCATTCATTGTTTGGAAAAAATGGTTCCCTTAAATCATTGTTTGGGAAAAATGTTATCCCATTAGTCATTGGTTAGCAAAAACATTGTCCCATAATTCATGGTCTGGAAACAACATTTTACATTTTCCAATATCTATATTTCTATTTGAGTTAAAGGTTCATCTGGTAAGCTTATTTTCTTTTGATCACAATCTACACTTCTTTAATCGAGTTAAAGTTTGGAAGCTACAGCATGAAGCCCAAGTTGGATCGTTGGGTGGTTTTCTCATTTAAATAATATGTTGTGTACACTACATTATATAGCCCTTTTACTTCTTTTGTTGGTGTGCATTTTCTTATTGGGTAAACCATTTGCCAGCATTGTTCCTTGCAAGTAAACCCAGCTACAATGGTGCATTTTGGTTAATGCTTGCACATTAATTTTGATTGCTAGATAGCATCGTTTTCTCTCTCATTTGTTTAGTGTGGGTCATGCATTTGAGACTATACCTATAGCCATACATTCGTGTGTTCAAATAATAACTTGTCTTGTGAATGGACAGAAGATTGCTAGCTAATAAAGTGCAAAGTTTGTCTTATGGGCATAATTTACTAAATGGCAGTTTCTGTGACCAGCCCATTCGTAGTAATGGAAAATTATGATTGTGTGGTGGATATTACATCTTTCTCGCAAATGTTTTAATATAAAATTGTTTCCAAATTGGATATTTATTCTGAATTTATGGATGCATTCTTGTATATATTTTGATGGTATTCATTGCTCAAACAAGAATGCTAATTGAGTTTCAAGTGAAGGGAACAACACTCAGATCACATGGATAACCAAGATGATGGCAACCATAGTATGTAGAAAACATGATGTCAAATATTAATAACAAATATGTAAGACTTTGAATGGACTTCTAAGACAACACATGAAAAAAAGCCAATGTAAAACAGAACTTGGGAAAGACTTGTTGGATCCCCAAATTAAGTGAGTTGAACTTGTGCTTGGCTTTGGTTGTTGTTAAAGCACGGTTTAGCATTCAAGTGCAATATACGACTTTCATTGAGCTCCAAAGAAAACTCTAATGATGATGGACATGGCTTTGGTTGTTGTTACTAGCACAGTTTAACATTCAAGTGCAATATACAACTTCTATTGAGCTCCAAAGCAAACTCTAATAATGATGGACACTACGTAGAATGAACCTAGAGGGGTTGTATCTTCTACTATTAATGAACCACTTGATTCCCTAGTAATGTTTATAGGGGAATAAGCGTATGTGGGGTGCGAGAACCTGTTGTGTTTGATCCACTCACTGTGGATTAATTCCAATTGTGGTTCTTCTAATACTACACAATCATACAACTACATATTGTACAAGACACGGTTTTAGTCATGTCTACCAAATGCCCTTTGTTCAACATATGGCTCGATACACTTTGTGGTGTAGAGAACCATGTAAGAAATTGCAGGTCTTACACCATGCATCATCCATTTTTCAAGTTTCCAGTTGTCCATCTATAATCACCATGTCTCGTCATTTTCATCTCCTCTTGCATTATTCAACCAAGTTAGATGTCAACAATTTCATCTTCTCTCTGGTTATTGCAGGTCATGCCTTATACCTCCAAGATGTTTCTAGTTCCAAGTGCAAATGCAAATCATTCCATATATTTTTCATGTTATATTACACTATATAACATGAAACAAATCCTACTAGTCGATTATAACAACATTTGCTATATTTCTCCTTGGGCCTATGCTTTCAACACACAAAGATATGTTTTATATGTCCCATAGTAGCAACACAAGGCACCTCATTCTTATTTGTAGTAGTGCATGTGTGATTACTTTTCTATTACAAGGAGAATTATACAATGTCATTCCATTCATTCATATCTTTGATTAATGAACCCACGCATATAATTTATTGTTGTTAAATGGGTTTTACAAGCTTTTCAATTTCTATCCATTAAAATGCCTTGATAGATCTAACCTATGCATAATACATAATGACAAATCTATGGTCTTTGTGGAGTGTACTAGATGTTTATTAATATATGGGCTACCTATCATCACCATAAATTGATTATTACCTTAATACATCTCTACTAGTTCTATTACTGGCCATGCTTTACTTTCATTCATTGCTACCAGTTCAAGGTTTTCAACTGGATCTACTTAAGGATCAATGGATTTGGTTGGTTTTTCCTTTGCCCCTACTTATGTTAGTGATTTTGCTGGTATATATGCTCTTGGATACACATGTTGCTACACTACGTCTAGATCACCACAAACATCTAAATCAACAGGAAAAAAGGTCAACAACTGGAATTGCCGCTAGTCATGTTGCTACTTATGTTGCTAAATCAATGGGTTCTTGAATGTGTGCATCAACCAAATTTGCAAGTAATTCCTTTAAACAACATCCTTGATTATGAATTTTAGGAATATTAATTCATTGTCGTGGAAACAATAACTCAACAACCACCATTTCAACCCAACTAATGTTAAGATTTTTATAAAGAAGGGAAATATGAAATCGGTGTTATGAACTTAGTTGGCTTGGGTCTGTCCAATATTACCATAGGGAGAACCACATGCATGAAAGCAAAGCTAAATCCATTAAGGTTAGCTAGAAAAAGTAAGCTAACTCCATTAAGGTTACCTAGAAAAAGTAGTAAGTTGGGAGGTCCGGGTCCCCCTTCGAGTGAACCTTCCTTTTCTGAAATTGCTTGCTACATCTAGAAAATTGGGTGGAAGAGAGGGGACTGATATAAATTAAACCCTCATGTAATATACATTTTCATTTCATATTCATTTGCATTTCCATTTTATAATAACCAATAGCAATAGCTAGGTCAAAGGTAGCTAGAGTAGACCCTATACCTATTTAATATATCCTACAACAACAAAGCCAAAGATCGTACTATAAACACTAGCACAACTTCAACAAAATCATTTCCATTTAAATTTTTTGAGACATTATGGTTTATATGGATATATTGGATCCAAATGCCACCATGGTTAAGAAGGTGAAGGTGGCTTAATCTTCCCTGATGGACTAGACCATTGCAACCCTCAAACTCAAGTTAGCTTGAAATTATTCTAGTTTCATTTCCTTTGTTCACATATTTTACTTTAAAATTTTGATTTTGGACTCTTTTCCTTCCTAGATAAAAATTTCCCTTCCTTTCATGGAGACCTTTATACATTTTTCATATTAATTGGAAACCTATAATTTATTTATTGAATCTATGAGTAAAGTATGCCAAAAGAATTAAGTAAAATAATTATCATATATCATATTCATCTCATTATGGAAGTGAACACAATTGTGAGGGAATCAAAACAAGTTATTGTAACAAGAGAAGAGGTCAACTTTGGAGCAACTGATGATGTCATTGTAGGTATGAGCATTATTGATAGGGTAATGGAAGTCAAATTCCATGGAGAAGGTAGTATGGAAAATGAGGATTCAAAGCATGACGATGAGGAGATTTCTAAATAGTTGTTTATTCTTACCAATTGGTTTGAGTTCTTCAAGAATGTTTCATGCTCCTTGGCTAGATAGGTACATGGTTTTGGCTAGATATGGTTATGGTTCTATATAGGTGGCTCCCATTATGGCTCTATTTCATGCAACACCACCACTATTTGGATACACACAACCAGCCTTGCTTGATAGTGGATACATCCCTACATGCACACCCATGTATAATGTAGTTCTTGAGTGGGACATCGAACATTGAATAGTTAATAACTTGCATTTATGGAACAATTATGATTTCATCCAAATGTTGTATGTGAATAATTTTAAATTTTGTATACATAAATTAGTTTTACTCTCTAACAAATAGTGGAAAATATTGGATATACAACAAGCCCAATTATGTCACATCACAATGCCCTAACCAATAAAAAACTAAATATAGGAAAATTAAAAAATTCAATAAATAAAATTTGTTTTCTACATATTTAGATTAATATATGGTTTTTCCAAAACATTATTGGACAAAATAATTGAAAGACAATGTAGTTTTTAATCTTATGAATCACTATAGTCCCTACTTGGTAGGAAAAAATGTGAAACTTACAACAATCTACAAAAGATACAGTTGATGCTTCACAAGGGAATAGGGGCTCATTCACCCTTGAACACCCACAATAACGCAATGCAAGCAAAGTCTAGAATATAATTTCTCTCTTCTCTTTCACTTGAAGAAAAAATAGGCAATTAATACACACAATCAAAGTTAAGAATATAGTTATTATTGTTGATGTATTTGTAACTTCGGAATGTATTCACTTGTATATTTCTTATTGTATTTCATTATGCCCCGACGGAGATGTTTGTTCCTTCGATCGGGAGAGACATTAATATAATAAAGTCATGTAAAGTCATTGAGGTTAACCCTCTGTTGTAAGTCGAGGCAATAGTCCCCACAATTGAGTTGTATTAAGGTTATTAGACTCTCCTAGTGAGGTCGACCATGTAGAGTAATTGTCAAGTGGAAAACAAGTTTAAATAGAGAGTGAGACTCTCTATTTGCAAAATACACTCACTCAACCATAGCGCATGAGTGAGAGAGGAGTAGCTTGCACAAGTGAGAGAGAGAACAGTTGTCGGAGATCATCTTTGTATCTTTGGGTTTTACTTTTGCTATTGGTGCTCATTCTATCTCTAAGGAAGTTGCAGGGTTTTCTCCTTTATGGTTTCCCCGAAGAAAATTATTTGTGTCTCTTGTCTCTTGTGATTATTTCTATGCATTTTATTCTCTTGGATAATATCGTAGATCATATTCATTAAATGATAAAAATCTAACATGGTATCAGAGCCTCTCTGAAAGAAGGCCCTGTGCAGCTGTGGGAACTAGGGATTCCTAGTTGAAGGTGTTCTCTCCACAGATCATCAAGCAAGGAGGGCTAGGCTAACTCGCTTCACTAGGGTGCATCTATTGGTAGTAGCAATTTTTGAATAAGATAATTTTCACTGTACAGTAGAAATATGACTGCAATGGCAGCTAATGGAAATTAGGGTTTCATGCATGGAAACCTTAGAAGACTCGATTTAGTAATCCTAGAACTTTCGCTATAATACGAGATTGGATAAGGCTCAGGAGCTGAAATTTTTACAGGCCAAAGATAAATTCATGTTGTACACTATGTAAAACTTTCAGCCTCAGATTCGCTATACTTCAGGAGATATGGTTCCTCCAAATTAGGGTTCCATCCTCCTCAAGAATACAGTCATAAACAAGTGACCTAAGGAGATTTGCTATATCTTGGGCTAAGAAGGCCTAAATGAAATTTTGAAAGATTTCATAGGTAGGGTATGGACTGTAGTTTTTGTGTTAAGGTTTTCAGACACATAATGTGAAACAGTAACACGTGGAAGTCCGTACAAGTTCGTTATCCTGAACAGTCTCCAAAACAGTCACCTTGGGAAAATCCGAATAAGTCTCACTCGAAGAATCCATTTCTGCTCTAACCTATGGGTTTGGAAAGAAGAAATATCAGTCTATCACAGTGAGAAGTTTCAAACCTAAATAATTTCAAAACTTCGGAGATACAACAAAAGCAATATTAGTCATTTCTGCAGAAGAAATTGGAAAACTAGGGCTTCCTATTCCAGGAGTTTCCCTCCATTGTTTTCAGAAAAGGAGTACATTGAATATCTCTCCTTGAAGAGGCCCAAATTTCTATCCAATAAAAAGTTTTAAATTCCAAAATTTGAAAATTAGGGTTTCTCTGACAAACCCTAGATCAGCCAGCTCCAAAACCAGGACGGACACCTCAAATCAGTAAAATCTAAATTTTTGCTATTTACATTTGAGGTTCTCATTTCAAAATGACTAATCACACCAGCTTGATGACAAGCTTGGTGAAGCTGACAACTTTCGAGTATGGAAGTATAGGACCTACATGATCCTTGAAGAAATTGACTTGGATCAGTATTTCAGTAAGAAAGGTCTAGGAGCTAAAGGGAGATGAGGCTAAGGCTAGAGCCAAGAGAATCATTGCATATTCTATTAAAGATCGTCTCATCCCTCATGTGTCATCCTTGAAGACACCAAAAGAAAGTGTTCGATTCTATGACAAAGCAATCGAAGAATAATAAAATATTGTTATAACCACCTTGAATGGCCTCCCAGGATCATGGGATTCATTCATTCTAGGAATGTGTGCCAAAAGGAAGTGATTACCTTCAGCATACTCTGGGAAGAGTGCACACAAGAAGAAGCTCGACTCATAATAAGAGAAGAGAAGATGAGAGAAACTGAAAATCAAGCTCTCACGAAGATCCCTCAAGCGATGAGGGATATGAAGGACTCAATTCTTGAAGAACCTCTTATCCATCTTAGCATTTGGCTAAGAAATGATGATATTATGGATGAAGAAGATGATGAAGCTAAAAACTCAAGAAGGAGTCTACCCATGAAACAAATAAAGATAAGTATTTGAATTGTCTTTTCCCACATATCTAGTTGTTTATATGACATTGTTTAGTTGTGAAATGTATTATGCATGATAGAATGTCTACATTAATTAACACTATACTACTAATATGCATGTTATGGGTAAGTAGCCTATTGTGCTATACAACACTCCATTGCTACTTATCTAGGATGAAACCTCTGTGCTGACATCTTGGGATTAGTGCACAATCTCAATATTGTTATGGTATAGACGAAAGGAATCTGGAAAGTTTATGTGTATATGAGATATGGATGAATGTTGTATTGGCTAAAATAGTTGCATGATTATATATTTATGCATAAGAATTTGTCATTGTGAATATTCCTAATGAAATGTTTCTAACCATACAACTGGTGCATTTAACTTGTAGTATATATCGCATACAATTGCCTACAAGAAAACAAGGATGAAACTTGTTCTAAAGAACAAGTGACGACAACTCGAGACTCACTCCAATAAGCATACATGAATATGAACCTAAAGCTTCCTAGGTCAAAGACACCATAGAGAAAGAAAAAGCTTCAGAAGAATATAAAGAGAATGGTAGATCAACCTCGAGAGATAAAGACCACCTTGGGCACAAGAAATAATCCAAAATGAAGAATAGTATGATGAGACTTCAAGGGGCCTCAGACACACTCTAGTTATGTGACACTATTGAGCGACATCATTGATGCAGATCCTCCTAGCTATGAAGAAGTAGCCAAGAAGAAAGGGAAGGAAAGCACCAGTTCAAGAAGAATGATGTCTAGGATGCGGTATCGAAACCTGAAGGGAAGTCTGTAGTGTCTTCCATATTGATCTACAAGATCTAGCATGTAGTAGATGACAACATCGTGGGATACAAGGCAAGATTCGTAACACGAGGCTTCTCACAGAAAGAAGGCATAGACTACGAAGAGACATTTGCAGCCACTGGTAGTTGAGACACATGATAGGGAGACTTATGTGTGCAAATTAAAGAAGGCCTTGTACGAGCTCAGAAGGCACCCATGGGATATGACCTACATGAGGAGCTTGAAGATCACCTAGAGTGATGAAGATCTTAACCTTTGCTACAAGGTTGAAGATGAAAGCCTATAGAGGATGCCAAGCTAATAGATGGGTGCGAGAAGAAGTTTTGAAAATGTTCAAGATAGAGGATCTTGGTATCCAATGAACCTAGATGGATATATAGAATATTAGTAGCAGAGGAAGCTACTTGTCACTCTAGTATAGAATGTTTCAATACATAGAGTACGAAAGGCAGAGGGAGAATGATGCTCCGCTTCAGAGGGAGTGACTACAGAAGATTTTGATTTTCGACATGGTACAATAGGATGGACAGATTATTGATGGCTCTAGGATTTACTGAGAGTAAAGTGGATTCCAACCTTTTCCTCAAGGTTGAAGGCGAAAGACTAGTAATGCTCCTGTTATATGTCAATGACTTATTCTTGACAGGAAAAGAGGAACTCATTAAAGATGCAAGAAGGAGACTTGCTGTCGAGTTCGAGATGAAGGACTTGGGTATGATGCATTACTTTCTAGGCATGGAGGTGTGGCAGAGTGCAGATGGAATCTCCCTTGGACAAGGGAAGTATGCAGTGAAGATCCTGAAGAGGTTCGGGATGATGGACTGCAAGGTCATGGCCACACCTATGGCATCGAAACTGAAGCTATTGAGTGATGCTTCATAAGAGACGGTTGATGTCGCGATGTATCATCAGATGATTTGTTCATTGATGTTCCTAACAAATATGAGACCAAACATATGCTTTGTTGTGAAAAACCTGAGCTAGTTCCTGACGGTTCCGAGACATGCTCACTTGGTTGCAAAGCATACAGTGAGGTACCTAAAGGGTACAGTTGAGTATGATACGAATCAAAAGGTTAACCTGCATGGTTATGTTGATTCGGATTGGTAGTTCCACTGAGAAGAAGAGCACCTTGGGATGCTTCTTCAGTTTGAGAGCCAATATGGGCTACTGGTTTGGCAGGATGGAGTCCTGCATGGCGCTGAGTACAACCGAGGAAAAATATGTTGCCACTTGCTCGACTATTTGTGAGGTAGTATGTTTCTTTTGAAAACTACTATTTGATTTGATTGATCCGACTTACATTTTTGTATGATGCAGAGAGGAGCAGTGAAACTCTAGTATGTGATCCAAATTGAGATCTCTCGAAAGAGGGAGTGATGAGTTCTAGCATAGCCGGTGAGACAGGTTCTTTGAGCATAAAATCTTGGCAAAGCTCATAGGTTTCTCATACGTAATCAGTCTTATAGGTTGTCCTCAGATGTAATCATTCCTGGTGAAGCTCGCAAGTTATCCTTGGACGTAATCAACCTTGATGTGATTCTATGTTAGAAATGGCCAGAGTGAAGTTTGAGTACTTCAGAGAGAAGCTTGGTATTCTTCAGATCGAGGCTCCCTCCAAAGGGAAGTGATGAGTCTAGAAAACATTGAGCCTTTTCGACATGGTGGTAGGCTGGGCCTCCCATGGTCGGATGTAAGTGTAGAGCCTTTCTGACATGGTGGCGGGTTGGGCCTCCCATGGTCAGATGTAAATGTAGAGCCTTTCTGACATGGTGGCGGGCTGGGCCTTCCATGGTCAGATGTAAGTGCAGAGCCTTTTTGACATGGTGGAAGGCTGGGCCTCCCATGGTCAGATGTAAGTGTAGATCCTTTATGACATGGTGGCAGGTTGGGCCTCCTATGGTTAGATGTAAGTGCAGATCCTTTCTGACATGGTGAACTTCCCATGGTCAAATGTAAGTGCAGATCCTTTCTGACATGCTGGCAGGTTGGGCCTCCCATGGTTAGATGTAAGTGCTTGGCCTTTCTGACATGGTGGCAGGCTGGGCCTCCCATGGTCAGATGTAAGTGTTGGGCCTTTTCGGCATGGTGGCAGCCTGGGCTTCCCATGGTTGGATATAAGTGTTGAGACCTACATCCAACATGGAAAAGTGTTGGCTCCATAGAACTTCCTATGACGAGTAGAATTGAGAGATAACACCATTTGCTCGAGATAGTGGGAGCAGTGATGATGATGATCTAGCTTTGATGATGATCCAGTAATGAAGACTTGTGCTGATGAACTATGTCAAGAGAATATCTTCCTAGTTAAGAGGGAGTGTTGATGTATTTGTAACTTCAGAATGTATTCACTTGTATATTTCTTATTGTATTTCATTATACCCTGACAAAGTTGTTTGTTCCTCCAATCGGGAGAGTCATTAATATAATAAATTCATGTCAAGTCATTGAGGTTAACCCTGTGTTGTAAGTCGGGGCAATAGTCCCCACAATTGAGTTGTATTAGGGTTATTAGACTGTCCTAGTTAGGTCGGTCCTATAGAGTAATTGTCAAGTGGAAAACAAGTATAAATAGAGAGTGAGACTCTTTATTTGGAACATACACTCACTCAACTATAGCGCATGAGTGAGAGAGGAGTAGCTCGCACAAGTGAGAGAGAGAACAACTATCGGAGATCATCTTTGTATCTTTGGGTTTTACTTTTGCTATTGGTGCTCATTCTATCTCTGAGGAAGTTGCGAGGTTTTCTCCTTTATGGTTTCCCCGAGGAAAATTCTTTGTGTCTCTTGTCTTTTGTGATTATTGTTGTGCATGTTATTCTCTCAGATAAGATCCAAGATCATATTGATTAAATGATAAAAATCTAACAATTATGTGTTTCCTTTTGATTAAGGAAAAATATTTGAATAATACAATGATGGTAGATGACTCCATTTCTTGATAAAATGGTAGGTTTACTGCAAAATCATATTATACAACTTTCTCTAATATATAGTTAATTATGTTTTTACAAAACTTTTACATACTAAGTGTCAATGATCACCTTTACAAAAATTGAAGGCATGATGGAAAAGGAGAATACCCTATGTAGCTTTAGGCTACCCACTCTTTGGAATAAGGTGGGAAAGTATTTTTTCAAAAAGAGAACAAAAAACCAGCGCAATTTGGTGAAGTATTTTCTGCAAAGCCTAGATTCTGCAAATCCTCAAAGTAATTGAACACATGTGGAGTTACTAGTGGCGAGAATCAATTAACTCTCACTATCTTCAATTTCATAGAATCTTGTTATTGATTTATATATGATGTATCAACTATTGGATTACATTAGAATACCTATTCAAGATTGTTGGGAAAAGATTGCAAGTCTAGCTAGATAAAAGGAGAGGGGGGAGAGAGACAACAAGCTCTAGAGAAAGCTAGAGGACTTGTCATTGGAGCTAGAAGAAAGGATTTATCAATCTATGCATAACCTATTCTCTTTGTTGAATTCTTATGAATTTTCTAATGTACTCTATAACTTTCTTTTGTGTATGCTCAAGGGCTTTGAATCACATTGTTCAAAATAGATCTTGGTTGTATCTTTCTTGAAATGATTTTATCTAAAATATTATGGAGCTATTAACAACTATTATATTCAAGATTTTGCATTTTTTTATCTAAGAAGACTTCCATAATTAAAAAAAATATATACTAGTTTTTTTAAGGATAAAATATTCACTGGGTATTTATCTTTATATCTTAGAATTTTTTTAAATTTTAGGATATTAACTAGCCACAAAAATAAATTATATATATGTATATATATATATAATTAAAAAACTTACATGTTCCATCCCTATCCAATACTCGATAAGTAGAAAAAGTCCTCCGTGGATAATAGTGTTTTCTGCATGTCGTCCTTTAAAAACCAAATTTTGCGAGTCCCTCCAAAACGAAAATACTAGTACAACGAGACTGCTGGACAATTGTCAGTTGTCAAAATAGCTTTTTCCAAAGCCTGTCCAGTAGTCTTTATCGTTTCAGCCCTACGCTTTTTGCAAAGCGGGTCCAGTAGTCATTATCGTTCCAGCCCTACTGCAGCTTTTCCTTTTACTGTTAGTGATCGACAAAAGAAAGAGAGGTCCCGGTTTGATTCGATTTCCCTGACGAAGGGTACTGGCGTTTAACTCTGGACAACTGGATGAATGATTCTAGGCCTTATCTTCAATACACCCGTCTATCGACCTTTCATAACGCTGTGAGCATCTGGATAGGGGTTTCATAAGGACATAAACCTAACCCTTTTGAAAACCTCTGTTCACTCAAACATCAGGGTATAAGTGTCTGCAGCGCAATATGGATTGAGTGAAGGACTATGAAGCTGAAAGACCACTGTATTGTATATCTCGTAATTTGAAATGGGTGTGTTCAAGGAAATATGGCAGAGATATCAATTTCTGATTGTGAAGTTGCATGACTGTCTGGTATGGCTATCTAATATTGCTTTTGTGGGGCTTGAGATAAGTGAAGCAGTAACAGATTCCGATAGTTTTCTCCACGGAGCAACCGCCTACATACACAATCTCTTAGTGCTTGTTCACAATCATGGCTGTGGATCTGATGCCTGGAACAATAAAACGAATAGATCACAGTCATGATTGCTAATGAACTACATGGTTGGGTCTCGATAAGGCTGGGAGCAGGAAATAGTTGGAATCAACTAAGTACTAACTGCCTGTTTCAGAGTGGATGGCCTGCAAAGCGCTCTGGTAGCAAGAATGCCTTTAAGAGACTATATTGTGGATAGCAAAGGTACTGCTTTTGCTACACAAGGGCAATAAGAGATTATGTTGTAAACAAAGAAGAAAGGTATTAAGAGAATATGCTCTGGACACCGGACAAAGTATCTTTGCTCGAGAAGGGCAATAAGAGATTATCTTGTGGACAGTAGAACTGAGTTTAAATCTGAACAATGATGAAACCTGTAACAAGTTACAACCAGGCTTGCCGATGCTAAAGATTTGAATTTTTTGTTTTATAGCAGGTAGTGTCTTGGTTATGTTGGAGTTTGTGTGCGTTGTGATTATGGACCCTGACTATTTGCAAGGTCAATGGCTTTGAGTTTCAGAGATTGTATATCTCAATTTAAATAATGGGCAAAGTTAAGTGAAATTATGATATGCAGACAGGTCAGAATTCTGCGATCTTCTACATTATTACCCAATTGTATATTTGCTGGAGTTTGTGCTTTAGTGACTCTAGCCATGGATGAGTCCAATCTATGTAATATAGTATCTGTTTTTGTTTAATCAAGTTGTATAAAATGGGTCATTTTTTCCTTGAATGGATTCTATTTGCTTTTTTTCAAAACTTCTACATTATTACCCAATTGTATATTTGCTGGAGTTTGTGCTTTAGTGACTCTAGCCATGGATAAGTCCAATCTATGTAATATAGTATCTCTTTTTGTTAAATCAAATTGCATAAAATGGGTCATTTTTTCCTTGAATGGATTCTATTTGCTTTTTTTCGAAACTTCTACCTGTTAGGCGGCATCTCAATTTACCTTCTTGGTTATTTCAATTGTGTCATGCTTATAAAAGTAACTACAGCAAATATATGATTAGGGAATTTACAGATCAATTGCTAATTGACCACTAATAGCCCTCTTAGATTCTCAGCGCATTCCATAGAACTTTATTTGAGAATCCCCTGCAAGTCCCAGTACCCAAAACTGGAGGTTTTATAAAAGAAATTAATAAATAGTACAGCACATAAACTTCAAGTGTAATTGAAAGAAGTCAATGGGTTTGGATGGGATTCAGCCAGTGATCATCTAAAGGGTGCTTGTGCTACTGTATACAGTCAACCCAACCATGTCATTCCCAATTCTTCCATGAGGCAAGGAAATTCAATCATGATATATATATCTCCAAAGCCCACAATCTAGATGCATAGCCCTACAATGCCTTGTTTTGAAATCTGCAAGAGTCTCTACAGAAGTCTGGAGAAGGATGAAAGAAAACACCCCTGGAAGAGATCACAGTCCCGGACTTGCTTTCCCTTCAGATGCCTTCTTAATAGTGCCAAGGTTTATACAACTATTAGTCAATGTTGTACTAACTGGTTGGTACAAAATGGATAGTTTCTCTAGCTCTGTGTGAACAAAGGGAAATGAGCGTTCAATTGTTGCCAACTTGTTCTCTGGTCAATGTACATGCCAGTGACATCCATGTTTGCCAGTGCTGACCTTCATAGGTTCTCTTCTTTTCCGAAGTTTATCATCTAGAGAAAGGGGTGTCAACTTAATGTGCTCTATTGGTGAGTTGTGGCAATTTCATTTGGCAGAAGCCTTGGAAAATAGTTCATGTACTCCATGCCACCCTCTAGATCTAGGGTTGCCCCTCTTAACAGCTGCCACTGGTATTGTTTGGGCATGAGCGACTTGTGTTTATTTGAAAATTTAACAAACTTCATTTGAGAAAGCTTGCTAATCTTTCTTTAGTGATGGTTTTGAAGGTAGTGTATGTTGTATTAGGAAATGAAGTAACAAGATCCCTCAGGGCTTGTGCTCTCATGTTAATTTTTTGCAACTCTGTAGTGTTATATAATGCCTAGTTTGGTTGAAGTCAAGATCTGATAGTTATTTGGAAGATGATTCTTGATTGGCTCCGAGTGGAATTATGTGAAGAGGGTTTAAGGTTGCAGAAATAGACCACTGACTTACCACTCCACCTACCTAATGCAGGCTTCTCCAACTAATTTCACTTACAATCATTTAATGTAAGATATTTTTTATTAAATATTTTTTTATGATGAGTAAAACATATTAACTTTGGATTTACTTGGTATAAAAAGGAATTAGAAAATTTACAAGGAATTTTCTTCTGGTTTATTAGGATATATATACATATATGAATGAAAATCTCCTTTCACGTAAATCATAGAGCATTTCACGTTTTTGGTATAGTGAATGTGGTATTGGATTCTAAGATATAAAGATCATATGAATTTCAGTTAAAAACAGTGTGAACAGAGTGAAGTAAGTTGGAATTTAGATTGAGCAAATGATCAAAAGTGTTGTTTATAGAGATTCTCTAAGCAAGTGCAATAGAGTCCTTTCACAGTAAATATCTGTCTTGGGTGGAATTATCATATTTTCTGCCTGAAGAAGCAACTAGGGGCCTTAGATGAGGGCACCCTAAGTCAGATTCTATGGAAGGCAAGCAAATGATTCATGGTAGATTCGATTGAGATTACAATCCAAACTCTGATCTAAATCAGTGAGTGGAAAATTCATGACTCTTAGACTTGAAAAGTGTGATGTCTAACTTTAAATTTAACTTAACTTAATATTTGGCATAATCATAGCACATAACACAACACTATAATTGGAATATGAGTGTTAAGAGAAAACCCACTTTTCAATATAATTTTCATCGTTATATTGTCTCAAATCTATTTCAGAAAAGACACTATGATTTAATTTGTTATCACTCATCTCAACCATGACTGCAGCAACATAACTTCCTTACAACAACTAGAAATAACTAACATTAACTTCATCTCCAACACGTTATCAACTCTCTAATGACAACCTTCTCCATTATATCAACAACCCTTTCATAAACTCTTAAGGTCTCTTCTTAGATAAAAGAGACACCTCCAACTAATTTTTATTAATTTACATTAAATTATTTCCACTAACTTATATTGATTTATCATGAATGCTTAGCATAGTCAACCTTGATTACTAACTTAAATAACCATGATCCTTATTAGATACCTTCAACTAATTTTTATTAATTTACATTAAATTATTTCCACTAACTTATATTGATTTATCATTAATGCTTAGCATAGTCAACCTTGATTACTAACTTAAATAACCATGATCCTTATTAGATACCTGCAAGACCTAACAACTTTGATCACAGGTTTAATCACTTACTTAAATACCCATGATCCTTATGATATACATGCAAGACAAGACAACTTTGAACAAAGGTAGACGTAGACTTATATAAATACGTACACTAACTATTGTCACAAATAACAACCAACTAATTGTGATGTTTGCATAATTGTTATGCATGTGGATACTTAGAAATATGAAAACCTAGACAAAAATATGTCCATGTCACAGGGATGAAACTCTATACAAGAATTGGTCTTTGGCCTTTTTAGAAAACCATTAATTCTTGAGGTAAAACAAAGTAGAAGTTTCTTTGATAAAAAAATGGTATTTCTTGGTAATATTTGGTAACATGTCCATCTCATAGGGATGAAACTCTATACAAGAAGAATTGGTCTTTTGTTTTTTTAAGAAAACCATTAATTCTTGGGGGGTAAAACAAAGTCGAAGTTTTTTTGGATAGAAAAATGGTATTTCTTGGTAATATTTACTTTTAAGGCAAACACAGAGAGTTTTTGGAAAAGGTACCTATTTTTTAGTAGAGAAGTGAAATATGGATTTACATAATAATATGTTCCTCAAATTGATATGCTCTTAAACCAGCGTAGATCCAGCTTTACCCGGCTCTATCATGCACCGAGAGGGATCAAATATTTCGAGGTGCAAACCTCTCATTTCTATTCCTTGGTTTTTACGAATTTAGGGTTGNAAAACTCTGAAATTTATCTCAGGGTTATTCTGAAGTGTGTAGAGTTCTTTTGATTCATTTATTTGTTTTGGGGATATATATATATATATATATATATATATATATATATATATAAGAGAAATTATTAAATCCATAATATGAATGTTACAAGAGCATTTTAGCTGTACTGAATCTATTCATAAAAACAATTTAAATGATTCTACATTTTTAATTTAAAAAAAATAAAAAATAAAACTAAAGATTCAAAATAATAAATTTTGTTCAGTCTTAAC
>LPNX011166403.1:50557-69115 GCA_001517045.1 Pseudotsuga menziesii
CTACATGATATTGAACCTCGAGATATAGGTTGTGACTGTCTTCACATGGACTGCGTTTTTCTTCTTGATATTGACTCTTGAGAATACTCTGCGCATGCCAAACTATTAGACTGCATTTTTCTTTGAGTACAGACTGTGTATGAAGGGCGTTTTATCTCCAGCATTAGGCTGCGATCTGCCTTTGATTGCAGACTGTGTATGAAGTGTGATTTATCTCCAGCATTAGACTGCATTTTGCTTGAGTATAGACTCTATATGAAGGGCGTTTTATCTCCAGCATTAGGCTGCCATCTGCCTTTGATTGCAGACTGTGTATGAAGTGTGATTTATCTCCAGCATTAGACTGCGTTTTGCTTGAGTATAGACTGTATATGAAGGGCGTTTTATCTCCAGCATTAGACTGCGATCTGCCTTTGATTGTAGATGGATTCTGGTGCTCGCCATCAATCACAGAAATGGACTACGGGGGAGAATACATCAAATACTATAATAATCTACTCGTATCAGTTTCTCATATGCATACTTGATATAGAAACTTAAATTATACGCATTCGCATACCTGAGACAAATCTGTAATTTCTCTCAGCCTTATTCCGAAGGTCCAGCTTGTACTTATTGTTTTGAAGTGTTTTGAAGTGTGTATAGGTGTTTTGATTTACTTACAAATATATATATACACCTAAGATTATTAATTATTAAGCCGACTTGTATATATAGATATATAAGCCGACTTTTTTATGTGACACGTGTCATCTCCACGTTGAGCACGGAATCACACTTCTACCTCATACCGGGCTGTAGAATGCGCCTCTCGGCGCAAAAATTAGTTTGGTTAGTGTTAAAGAAATGTAACCGCAGAAGATATTCTATTTTGTATCATTTTTATTATTTATTTTTTTCGGAGATGTTGAGTTTTGAGGTAAAACCTCCATTGTAAGTTGGGTCAGTAGTACCCACACAAGTTTAATAAAAAAGTATTTTTGAGTCTTCCATGGCAAGTCGGCCTTGGCAACAAGGAGAAGTTGACCTTGTTAGGTTATTAGGCCTCTTAGTTGATTAATATAAACATGAGAGGCGCCTCCCTCATTTGGACAAGTTGTACACTCAAGCAAGTTCACTAGAGATAGGAGTAACAATCCATCTGAGCTGAAGGAAGCTGTATGGTATGATTTCTTGAGTCTTACACTGTACTTGGTTGAAGTCTATATCGAGGAAGTTTTAATGGGTTTTCTTCCCCATAAGGGTTTCCCAGGATAATTCTTTGTGTTCTCTTTTCTGTTGTGCTTGTTGCTCTTTCAGTGATCCTTTGTTTTGACATAACATATTTGAAAATAAAACTTAACATGGTATCAGAGCCAACCTGAAAGAAGACATTGTGCAGCATCTCATCCCATATTCCAATAGGATAGGGTTCACTATTCTGGGCACCTTCTACCACATATTAGTGAAAAAGAAGGTCCATTCAACTCGCCCTAGGAGGGTGCGTCATTCTGTTGAAGCAGTTTTCAATTATGAGGATTTTAATTTTTTGACCTACCACTACTACCGAGAGAAACTATTGGATTTTTTAAGGTTCCATCCTCAGACTCTAGAAAAGCAAGATACAATCTAGATTGCCTTGGGGAAGCAAATATTTTCCTCCACTCAGCTCTACAAGTGATCTCAACTAAAAAATTAGGGTTTTCTAGTCAAGCCCTAGGTCATCGTGCAGTTGGTTCCAAAACCAGTCCTCAAACTGGTAAGTACTATATCCTATCTTTCCATTTGAGGTTCTCATTCATTAAAGATGACAAACAATACCAAGCTTGATGAAAAGCTTGAAGGAACAGAGAATTTCAGAGCATGGAAGTATAAAGTCATGCTCATTCTTGAAGAACATGATCTAGAAGGCTACGTCAAAGAAGAGGTCAAGGAACCAGAGGGAGATGAGGCAAAATCCAAACACAATAAGGATATGATCAAATCCAAGAGGATCATAGATGACTCTATCAAGGATCATTTGATCCCCAAAGTGTCTTCAAAGAATACTCCAAAGGAAATGTTTGATGCACTAACCAGTCTGTTTGAAGGGAAGAACATCAACAAGAGAATGACCTTTATAAACTAACTCAAGGGTGTGAAGATGAAAAAGGAAGAAACAATGCAGTCATACTTCTATAGAGTATCTCAAATCAAAGAAAAGTTAGAATCCATTGGTGACATGGTATAAGAAGTTGAAGTTGTGATGACCACTCTAAATGGTCTTCCAAGAGAATGGGATTTCTTCATCAGAGGAATATGTGCTAGAAGAAAACTAACCAAGTTCAACAAGCTATGGAAAGAATGTGTACAAGAAGAAGGAAGGTTAGCAAATAGAGAAGAAAAGTTAAATGAAAATAGAGATCAAGCTCTAGATACCCATACAAAGAATGAAAGAAACAAAAGGAAGGATCGAGGATCTCCTACAAGAAGATCACAATAATTCAAAAGAGGGAAGAAGTTTAAGAAGGATTACCCATCTTATGAATGTTACACATGTCATAAGTTAGGACATATCTCCAGACATTGTCCACTTAACAAAAACAAGTTCAAGAAGAAGAACCGAAAGTTCCATTCCCATGCAGGCGAAGAGAATGAAACATATGAAGAGAAGGCCAGAGAGAATGAAGACTCCAATGAAACATATGTCTTAATATCAGCCCTCATCGGATCAATCTCTCATGGAAGTGACACTTGGCCCATAGATAGTGGTGCTTCCAAACACATGATAGGTCACAAAGATTCTCTCTCATGCCTCACTCGGAAAGACTATCCACATAAGGTGCAACTTGGGGATGATTATGAATATCCCATCAAAGGAATGGGAGAACCCTCTTACTAGTTGAAATATGGTAAGTCCATGAAGATGAAAGAAGTCTTTTATGTTCCAGGTTTAAAGAAGAATCTTATTTTTATATCAGCTTTAGACAAGAAAGGTTTCAAAGTTTCCTTTGTAGATGGTGAAGTTCTTATGTGGCCAAAAGGACGAACTATAGATGATGCAGTTGTAATAGGTGTTGAAGAAGGAGGACTTTACAAACTAAAAGAGCATATAGATTCAACTTTCACAGCTAGTACCATCAGTCCATGTGAACTATGGCATAGAAGACTTGCTCATGTAAACTGCAAAGCATTACCAATTGTGAGCAAGGTAGTAACACGTCTACCAGAAATCCAAATCAATCATGAAGGGGTATGCAAAGGATGTGCTAAAGGGGAAAATACCAAGAATCCATTTCCAAGAAGTAATAGTAAAGCAAAAGGGATCTTAGAAATTGCCCACTCAGATGTGTGCAGACCAATGTCAACTGCTTCCATAAGTGGGTATGTCTATTATGTTTCTTTTATTGATGACTACTCACAGAAGACTTGGATATATTTCTTGGAAAGGAAAGATGAATTATTTGAAAAATTCAAAGAGTTCAAATATCTTGTGGAGAATCTCTCTGAAAAGAAGATTAATATCTTAAGATCACATAACGAAGGAGATTTGAATTCAAATGAATTCAAGGACTTTTGCAAAGAAGCTGGGATTAAGAGGGAGCTTACCACACCCTATAATACTCAATAAAATGGAGTAGCATAAAGGAATAATATATCTATCATGGAAGAAATCAAAGACATGATCTGTGATCAAGATCTACCCATGCATTTATGGGTTGAAGCAACAAAGAACACAATCTATGTTCATAACAAATTATCCCACAGTGCGTTTGGAAACAAAACTCCAGAAGAGATGTTTACTAGTACGAAGTCGGAAGTCAACCACCTAAATATATTTGGTTGTCTTGTTGACCTACATGTTCCCTGTTGGCCTTCTGGTGTCTCTTCGACCCAGGTTTAGTCCCTTCTCTCTTGCGCACAACAAAGCCCAAGATATCGACCTAATAGAGAAAAGCCCAGTCAACAACACTTGTGAAGCAAGATGCAATCTCACCTGAGATATCTTTCAATGGGTAACTACCAGAACCAGATTTCCGCAGTTGGGTGGGGGATTTCGCATCCCTTGGCATTTTACCAAGGTGCTCGACAAAATCCCGTGGATGGATTATTTATGCTTACTATACACAGATAGGTTGTGCCACACTTCTTCCTTTGTAAATAATATAACAAGAACCACAATGCAACATAGATACATTCAACTCATAGCAATGCGACCGATATACATGAACTCATTCATAAGCATTTACATAAACGTTCATTCACATCAACATATACACATGCGACTTAAACACATTCAACATTCACACATATAACACAAAATCTAACATGGAAACCCATACAGTAAAAACCACAAAGGCACTCTTCATATGGCATGAGAAATATATGGCACCTTTGGTCTGTGCACTAAGATGCAGACTCTATTCTAGATCTTCCTTGCTTATCTTTACAGACTTCTATCTCCTCTCATGCTCTCTGATCTTCTATATTTGGTCTTTCTCTACTTGACTCTACTACTGATCTGCACTCAGCTTGTATCGAATCAGTCTCTTCTACACTTCTACGCACTCAACTGCAGATTCTTGACCTAATGCACTTAGCAAAACTAACAAACAATACAATCAGAGCGTCACAACACTGAAGAGGCTAACACCTGCGCACTCAACTGCAGGTTCTTCAACTCTTCTCTACAACTCAACGACTCAACAGACTAACAACACTACAAATCGAACTGTCACTAAATGACCAGATGCTACTGAGACTAACATCAAAGACCCTCTGGAGGCTAACTCGCATACATCTTGGGTTCCTCCTTTTATAGGTTGCTACATGTCCCTTTCAGCCGACTTCATACAATTAGCCAACATGCTATCTTTACTATTATATCGACACATGACAGTAGGCACTAATGACCTGACTTACAAAGATTCTCTAATATGTGCGGCTCCCGCTGACTCTAGCTGACTTCATACCCATGATATTTCTGAGATGTCACTTTCTAGCCGTTGCACCATTGCACGTCTTCTGACATGGTTAACTCTGTCGTATCCTTCCTTGTCACATTCTTTCTTTCTATTGTAGTTCATCTTCCATCATGATCTCTCTTTTGTCACGAACTCTCTTCTTTCACGAATTCTCTTCTTCTTTTGCTCTTATCTCTTTCTGCTTCTGTTCCTCTTCTGTCGCATTTTCTTTCCTTACTACTTCTTCTACCTTATCCTTCTTTCCTTTATTCCGTCCATGCCTTTGTTGCAGCTCCTTTCTCTTCTTTTTCCTTAACTCCTTTCCATACTTAGGAAAAATTATAAGTGAATTATGTTTACCTTTTCCTAGGCCCAACATGCGCCCAACACTCACCTGTGGCTCGTCCTGACCCACGCAAAGCTTATTCCTTCATTTATTCACTTGTGCTAGCTTTGCCTTGAAAATCATGTAATATTTTCATTACTCTCTCCACTTCCTATCGAACTTCTTCCTTCCCCTTCTTCAATTGTTCCACAAGGTTGGAACTGATATCTTTTGGCATTACCTTTTTAGCTAACTCTATGGCTTCTTGTACCTTCTGATGTACATGTTGAATGATGCTTGTAACTCTTTCAGCTCCAGCCTGCAACTCTTCAATCTTATCTATGCGTTGATATTGTTTCGTGCACAACACTGTAACCTATTGTTGCAATTTTTTTATTATCTCTGTTGCCTTAGTTATTTTCTGCACTAAGGGTAACTGCTTCATCTCATTTTTCAGTTGAGTTACCTCTTTCTCAGTTGCGCGCAGCTCCTTTGTGACTTTCTCCAATTCTGCATCATCTATGAGTGCTACCCAAGCCTAAGATACTTGGTTGGCAGCTTTAGCACATACTGCTTCTGCCTCTTCAATCTTCTACACCACTTCCTTTGTTTCTTGCCTTCGTTCCTTTCTTCTATCGTATAAAGTCATTGTTTCGGAGCGATAGGTGTTTTAAGGAATTCTGCAACCGGTGCAGACACCGCTTGTTCCTCTACCCTGTAAGACACAAGTGTAGAACAAAAGAGCACAATAGCATATCCTTCCCCTAGATAATCAATTTGATTAACATGAAACCAAAATCATACCTCAGGTCTAAGTCCTTTCGTCCTTTTTCCAAAAGTCCTTCTTGCAAACTTCAATACCTGCAAAAGAGATTAAAAGACAAAAGCACAAAGTGAGAGCATCATGACAAATCAATCATCTATGTTAGTGATCAAGGAGTCTAACAACATTTAACTGATATGAACACACATTAAATACGGGAAAGAGGAACACTTTTGTATTAATAATAAGAGAGTAAAGTTACAACCATAAAGCCTTGATGTTGCTAGCTTTATCCTCTACAACAGATCTACAATCCTTCACACATACAACAATCTCTTCACACATAAGCTCACTCTATCTTGCCTCTAAACCAGATCTCAGTCCAACAACATAAGTGTACTTTCTTTGGCCTCCCCTCACTCACTCCATGATGGCTTCATTTATAGGCCAAATATGATGAGATTCACTTGAGGAATGGATAGGAGGTGATCCCAACAGGTGAGGAAGGCGAATGCCACCTCTCCCTAGCTAGTAGGAACAAACTCCACATAGGATTTTGCAAGGAAGCTTCTAGAATGTTCTTTTTTTCATGTTTTGGATTGATCGACGCACTTGGCTTCAGGTGACGAAGTGCCGGTGCCTTTTGGTCAACAAGGAGAAGCGCCGACGATGCCTACTGCCAAAAGATAAGGAAGAGTCGATGCACTTTGCTCCATTGGACAAAGAACCGATGGCGCTCTGTCATAACTGGGGAAAAGAGTCGGCATTCTTAATGATGGAAAAAAGTTTCCAAAGGAACCTCAGGCTAGGCTTTCTGAAAGACAAACAGGAAACTATAGAATTTTCAAGTGCAACAGAATGCCCCCCAAAGTATGAGGCTAGAAGGAAGTGATAGGTGAAATAGTTTGCTAGACATCAATCCGGTATCAAAGGCAGTAAGAGATGATCTTTACAACTAACTGTAAGACCAATAACTGATTTGTTTGACTTGACCATCGCTGCAGACCAATACACTGCAAATCCATGATGATGACCATGTCATGGCTACCAATAATACACTGTAGATCCATGAAAAAATGTCATAGAGAGAGAAACATGGCTACGGAACATACAAATTAGATCCATGTTATCTGAACCTAGTATGGACATAGCCACCAAACATACAATGTGGATCCATGCCATGACTCCAAATAATTTTTTTATCGAAATCTGAGGATAGGAAATTATGCTGACGAAGCCTAACTGCTCAGGGTCTTCATTCCAATCCCCAACCATACGATTCTAACCATGTGAATAAGTGTCTTGACATCGAACATAGAAGAAACCACTTGATTACTAGTCATTGTTGTAAACTGTTAACAAGTGTGAGGGAGATCACCATTAATGTCAATGATTCCCAAGGTATCTCAGTACATTCTCCCAAGCGTGAATAGATGTTTTGAAGTCGAACACTTGATAGAATCTTTCAATCAGAGGTCATTGATGAAAACCTACTGTTGAAAGCGATGAGACCTGCCATTGAAGCATGCAGGATTCAAGGTACTTAACTAGGTTTCTAAGTCTAATTCCGAGATGATGAGTTGAAGTCGACAGGAATAGACTCGCCAAAGGAGGGCCATGATGTTTCCCCCATCATCGATACAAAACATGGAACAAAATGTGATTTTTGAAGTGATGAGACAACCATGGAATTGACTCGGACATGAACAACTCGGTAAGAAGGTAAAGCTACTAATGAGTTGAATTTCAGAAGAGACATCCTTTGAAAAATTTACGACACGACACGTGACTTGGAAGCATTGACTTGACGACACTGAAACTAGGTGTAATGCAAGGAATATGACAAAGCATTCTTTGAATTGACTCAAAGGAGTCAGATGACTCACAAAAGTGGATTGACATGGAGACAAGATGAATACCCAATTGTTCAGATATGCAAATGCAGACATGTGCCATGTTCAAAGATGGACTACAAACTGCCATAAATACAAATGAAAAACATTACCCTTTACCTTAATTTCCCCATCTTGAAGGATGAGTGCCTCTTTTCATTTTTACGAGTCCAAAGAGGGTAACAAACACTCATTGTAGCTCATCAAGCGATGAGTCCATTCTCACATATTTTATGAACCTTAGAAAGGATGGGTTCATTCCCATATAGGGTCTTTCACTGTTTGATTTTGTGAGTCCGATGAAATGAACTCAGTATCGTTCATGTTTAGAGAGTTTGAACGAAGACATAAGAAGACTCCAAAAGGTCATTTTTCGTAAATAGACATAATCGGTCCGAAAAAGTGATAACCTACCACCGATTAGTTGATCGTTCTGATACTTCTACAAGCATGAACGTAACAAGTTCGCTTGGAAATATTTTTATGTTTTTAAGGAGACTGAAAAGAGCTTAAATATAACTCCGTAACGGGTTCTCTTTTTCATAAGCCATTTTTTATGAGTCTGAAAAAGAAGCAAAAGTGGACTCGACACTCTTTTACTGGTTGTTTAACGAGCATGTGAAAAATGTAAAATACGCTCGGTACTTTTTCATTTCCACTCTGAGCCTGAAAAAGACAAAAAAACTTAAATCATAGCCACAAGCCATATAGATTTGACCTGGAAGCTTAAAAACACATTAAAGCCAACTCCATTAAAAACTATATAAAAACCTACTTTATTAAAGTAATTTTGGAATTAAAAATAATTTCTAATTAAATAGAAATAATAAAAGACCCAAAATTGGTATAAATAGAAGGTAATAGTAATTTTTTTTACCGTTGTTACTTTACCATTTGAAGAACTTGGAGTTGGAGTAAAAGATAAAAGCTTCTCTTGGTGATTGCGCGTGCTACGGTCCACCGTTTCTCAAATTTCTTGGAGGAGGTAAATGACACAACCATTTCTTTCATTCCCACAGTAATTTTTCCTTGTTTTTGACCGGAGATGGAGGGTTTTGAGGTTTTGGGCCAATCCGACCCGCACGCTTGGCAGTGTCATTTTTTCCACCCGTGAGCATGACGATGCTCTGTTGCGCTGGGACAAGTCCGTCGTAGGCGCTCTTTCCACAACCGACATGAGCGTCGTAACTCGACGCACTATAGTGCTGAGACAGAGGCACCGTAGGCACTCTGTCTGCAGCTAGCAGAAGCACTGGGTGCTCTATCTGTGTAAGAAAAAATGCACCGTAGTTAGGGTATTTCAAAACACTATGCCCTCCATCCATCAAAACCAATTTTTGTGTTTCCTCCGTCCATAAACATGAATTTATTTGTGTTTCTTTCATCCATGAAGTGGATTCTAATGTGAATTTGGGATGTCTTTCAAGTGCAAAACAACATGCACGCCATGGTAATATGGAAAGAGCGTGAGAATGAAACAACATACTTCCAAGCTGTCAGTGATTCGACCACTATAGAGGCCTGCATAACTGTGGGTTACTAAAATATTTCAGGGTGTCAGGCATGAAGGATTATATACGCCTCTTAGAGTATATCATCAACATGTGGGACCCCGAGCAATAGCATTTTGTGGTCAGGACCCACACCTTGACTATAGACATTGAGGACATATACTTCTTGACTGGGCCGTCTTGGAGAGGGAGACAAGTGGCTCTATCTAGCCCACGAGGTGGTGATTTTCCTTGGACGATATGATTGACAGTTACTGTGCGCTAGGGATGCATGCCCAATCTGGGAAGCTCCCTATCAAACAAATAGTGGACCGTCCTTTGAGGAAAGTGGTCTATACCATCAGGAAAGTTTTTGGGACTAGATTCGATCACCTTACTACTAGGGCACATATGCTATATGCCCTAGAGTGTATGACACCTATAGTTTTCAAATGGTGCGAGGGCATGCTAGAAAGCTTGAAGGATCAGCTGAACAAGAGAAAGTTGGGGAAGCTCAAATAGTTTGGATATGGAGTTGTGGTAGTGTCTTTCATCCTGCAGAGGGTGTCTCACATGAGACCCCAGGTGGATGTGAGTAGACTAGATATTGAGGATCCTAGGATGCTTAGATGGGTTTATTTTATGGCCCGTCATGGTGGCGGGGGTTCCAAGGTTGTCTACGGATCAGCCTTCTTTCACTGGTTGAGAGGCCATCTACTCATGATCGAGGATTATGTCTATGAGGGGGAAGACTTCCGCGAGGACCCAGAGCTTCCACTACCTGACGGAGAGGAGTGGGATGAGCGAGGTAAGAAATATATTATCCACCATGTTTTATAATTTTATAATTTTATTTAATTTTTATTTTGTAATGCCGAGACAAGTGAAAATGGTTTGTGCAGACATTGAACCTGTTCGTCTAGCTGGGATGTTTCCTATTGAGAGGCAGGAAGGGGTTAGAGATATGGTGGCATATCGCCCCGAGGAAGATGAGGAGCTTGTAGATATGGAGGAGAACCTGTAGGGTTTGACTGTAGGGATTCCTGATGCCACCACTGATGACCTACCCAGGTGTTATCAGTGTCATACCGCGAGAGTCTCAGGACGGTTCGCCAGGATACTCTGTAGAGTGGCTTAGGCCATTATATGCTACCATGAGCATCGCCATGATGATGACTAGTCTATAGAGACTTTCCACCTTTTATTATATTTATTCATACTGAAAGCTTTGAGGATTCAAATTTATCCCTGTATATGTATGTTTCAAACTATGACAGTCCTAGACTTTGCGGGTACTGAAAACTTGATGCTTCAGCCTATTTTTGTATCTTAGTTTTACAGTTTATATATATATATATGTGTGTGTGTGTGTGTGTGTGTGTGACAAACTTTGTTTATAGATGTGTGTGTAAAAATGTGACGTGTGAAATGTATGCCTACTTATGAATTTACATGCATGTTTTTATGTTATAATGGATTTTTTAATTATGAGTAATATACCAATATAAGACATAATTAGCTAAGGAATCCACCACAACATTCAAATGTCTTGGAATATGTTGATACGTGAATTGATCAAAATACCTTTCTAAGAGCCTAACCCTTCGGAATGTACAAAGGAGTAGAGAGTTTTGAACGGTGTAGACTCAGTTTAGCTGTTGAACAACTAGTTCTGAATCTAGGTAAACCCTAATCTCCCTTACATCGTTAGCTAGGGATTCCGTCAACAATCCAATCATCACATGATATTCTACGAGATTGTTGGTGGAGGGACCTTAAAAAACACCCCCTGAACTCACCAGATCACCTGTAGAAGAGTACAGTACTCAAGCTGTCGATGCAAGATTTAGCGTGTAACGATTAGCACCATTCACGAATCCAGTAAAAGTGGTAATTTGTCCATTAGACATAGGACATACATAAGTAGGGTTTGAAAACACATCTTAAATCACACAAGAAACCACATTTTTCAAAACAAAACACACAACAATCTATAAACAGTATTTACAAAGAGCCTATGCTAGATGACCTAGGCATAGTAGTTTTTAAGGTAAATCCCATTACGGGGCTCACCCAGGAATGTCCCATCCTAGTCTACTAACTCATATGCACCCTTTTCCAAAACACGATTGATAATGTAAGGCTCGTGCCACATAGATTCGAATTTCCCTACCCCCAGCTTATCATGCTTCTGGTCATAACTCAAGAGTACCATATCTCCTTCTTTGAACGAGTGGGGTTGAACGGTTCTGTCATATTGGGATTTCATCCGCCGTTTGTGTGCCCCATTTTCTAAGGCAACATCGCGACAAGATTCATCAAGCTAATTTAGGTACAAAAATTGTTCTTCTTCTATAGCGGTGTTAGGGAAAAGTTCTACAACGAGCTTTAGAGAAGGAATCTCGCATTCTATCGGGAGATTTGATTCCGATCCAGATACCAGTTGAAAATGTGTGAACCCGGTGAAAGTATTTACAGTGGTCCTATAGGCCCAAAGTGCAGAAAACAGTTGCAAGTGCCAATTTGATTTGGCTTGCCCTACCATTCGCTGAAGCATGGTTTTCAACACTTTATTTATTGTTTCAACTTGGTCGTTGGTCTGAGGGTAGTAAGGCATAGAGTTATCGTGGAGAAACCCTAACTTTGCACTAAGTTATGCCATCATTTAGTTTTGGAAGTGTAACCCATGATCGGTCACAATGGTCCTAGGAATCCCGAACCTAGCAATGATATGGTTAAATAAGAACAACGCAGTTGTTCTACCGTATTAAGCATATGTGGGCATATCCTCATCCCATTTTGTAAAATAGTCCATAGCCACAATAATGTAGCCATACCCCCCTGACTGAGGAAGGCCTACAATGCACGAAGTCTATGCCCCATTTTGAAAAAGGGCCAACTGTTACGATAGGGTGGGGAAGAGCTAGATGGGTGCACTTCTTAGTGGTAAACATTTGACAGGGAGGGCGTTTCTTGACAATTTCAATAGTCTTTGAAAATCGAGGGCCAAAAATACCCTGCGCACAAGATTTTCTGGGAAGTAGACAACCCAGAGAGATGACAGCCACAAGCTCCAGAGTGGCAATCATTTAAGACGATTTCAACTTCTTCATGTGTAAGGCAACGTCTCAATATAGAATCAATGCCATGGAGGTATAAGGTATCATTCAGAATGAGATAGTATTTAGCCTGGTGGCGGATGCGACGACGCTCATCGCGAGTGCAGCGGGATGATATCGTAGAGTTTGGAGATAAAGAGTAATATCTCCATACCATGGATCAGTCGTACTAATGAGCAACAACGATTCATCAGGAAATGAATCGATGGGATTTGTTTCCTCTGTAGTACGAGGAAGGTCACATATAAGCTCAACAAAAACAAGGGACTTCTTGGAAGTGGTTTTAGCAAACTCCAACTCAAATTCCTAGAGGATAACGATCCATCGTGAGTATCTTCCCCCAAGTAACTGACGTGTCAAAATGTAGTACATGGGGTTAGAGTCATCATAAACAGTAGTAGTGTGAAGCAAGATATAATGACAGAAATTCTGGACCGCGATGACCGTGGCCAGAGCTAGTTTCTCCACATGTGAGTATCGGGTTTCAGACTCTAGAAGACTCTTACTAACATAGTAGATCACATGTTCTTGGTTGTGTTCATCTGCTTGAACTAGGACCATGCCTATAGTTGAATGGGATGCAACCACATACAGGGAATAATCCTCAGTATAATCAGGTGGTTGCAACACTGGTGCATGGGTAAGAGCATGTTTGAGATTGTTAAATGTGCGCTACGCGAAGTCATCCTAAACAAAAGGTGTATCCTTTTTAAGCAACCTCATGAAACCATGTGTCCTTTTTGCGTAGTTGCAGACAAAACGACATAAATTTTTTTCCTTCCCTTGCAAACTTTGGAGTTCATTTACCATAGTGGGAGCAGGTAGAGCTAGGATGGCTTCGATCTTCAAAGGATCAATACAGATTCCATCCTTAGACATGATGAAACCAAGCAATCAACCAGTTTCGACAAAGAAAACACATTTGTGGGAGTTCAAATGAATGTTGAAATGATGACATCTAAGAAAAATAGCTCTTAGATGATCGACATGAAGGTCCCGCTGCTTGGAGTGAGCAGGAAGGTCGTCGAGATCGGGCTCCACAATGTGTTTGATATCATGAAAAGCATACAACATGGCGCGATGAAATGTAGCGCTGTAAGTTTTTAAGCCAAAAGGTAATTTGCGATAGGAAAAGGTCCCCCATGGGAAAATGAAGGTCGTCTTATGTTGGTATGAAGGGAGAATCTTGATCTTATTATAGCCGGAAAAGCCATCCATGAATGAAAAGATGACACTTCCGGCACAATTATCGATTATTTGATCGATATAGGGAGTGGGGAAATTGTCTTTTGGACAAGCCCAATTCAAGTCCCTAAAATCGATGAAGACCCTTATAGTACGCTACTTTTTGTTCACAGGAACGATGCTGGATAACCATTCAATTAAAGGTACAGGGTATATGAAACCAACCCTTAGAAGTTTTTCAACTTCCTCCTTAATGGCTGATGCTTTTTGTGGATGTACCTGACGTAATTTTTGGTGAACTAGATTGGCACTAGGGTAGGTTTTGATCTCATGAACGACAATGGAGGGATCAATCCCTGTCATTTCTTCGTATGTCCAAATGAAGACATCTCAAAATTCCTTGAATAAGGCCGTATATAACCAAACCTCAGATGGCAAAGAGTTATGGCCTATTTGAATATTCTCTGAAATACCAGGTTTCACTAATATATTCATGGGCATGGTTTTGGCAATATTGCATAGATTTCCCTCAGACTTGACATCAAGAGTGAGGATCAGAGACTAAGGGTCTGTAACTATATTTGATGAAACTACTGATGTGAAATTATATTCTACCACATGGCAAGGGGGAAGGAAAGAGGATCAATGATGGTGATCTCTCCAAGGCATCTCTTCCAGGGACATAACTTCCATAATGGATTCATCAGTAGGAAGTGTATTTGAAAGATAATGTAGAGATAGGGGGGGGGGTTGTCTAGCCAATATGGTAGGTGATAAAAATATGAGGCCACCAACAAATGATCGTTGATGGTAGGGTCACTGGTGGATTGTATTTCATTGTAGACTTCTTCAAAAGGAATAAGTGATGCAAATTCAACAATAGATTTGTCTTTGTCTATGATATAGGTAGAAATCATGTTTATGGTTGCATCCTGCGAAGCAGGAGGAGGATTTGAAAATGGAAAGACTCCCATGAGTGAAGAGTCTTTAAGAAGGACTACTCCGATATTCTGATATTGTGGGGTAGTCAGAAGTGGGACGTTGTTTGCATCATTGGAAATAGCATTAGGGGTAATGAAATGTAACTGATCTATAGTAACAATCCTTCCTTGGAATGGGAACTGGACGATCTGAAAAACAGTTAATGATACAACCTGCATAGCATAAAACCAGTCAAAACCTAGGAGTAGGTTGTAGTCCAAAGAAGCATCAATGACTTCAACGTGGATGGAGATTGATTTTCCCCTCAGTTCAATCTGGATAGTAGGCAGTAATCCATAGTGTTGAAATCCATGACCATCAAAAGCCTTGAGTGTAGTGGGTGAACGATTAATCTCAGGCGAACTAATGGCTCTCCAACAATACAGAGACATGATTGAAGTAGAGGCTCCCTCGTCCAAAATGGTACGACGGATATTATTTCCGGTAATTTTGGTGGTTAGCTAGAAATCCAACAAATGTGAGACCCTGGTTTTAAAGTCTTCTAGTTTGAAAGAAATGATGTTACTATTCTTAGGATCCATACCTCCAAGTGCTGTGAGAAATTTTTTTCGATGGATGGGACACGTTTGGAGTACTTCTAGGGCTGACATAGTGCATGGTTCTTGGGCCTAATATTCTACAATGTTATAGTATTGGGCAGCACATGCGTTAGTATTAATAACAGACTTACGAAGCATACTCTTGGGTGGGCGAAAAATTACCTCAGGTATAGGTTTTTTGATATGAATACCATTACTAGGAGGAGGTGTAGATGTTGAGAGTTTATCAGATGGAACTTCATCAGGTTTCTTCTCTGGAGGGGGGTCATAACTATGTGCTCTTGTATTCAGATTACTTATTTCACTAGACATCATTTTTACTTCATCAATGGATGAAGAAGGCCCATGCAAGGATTGATGATCAATCAATTTCTATTGGGTGGGGAAAGGTTCTTTGAGAACTGCTAGGGTGGGTGAACTTTTCAAAAACTTGTTAAATTCCTCACGAAGAGGACATTCTTTGGTGAGATGATCACCTCCATAGATTAAGCAAGGATATTTTACCTTTCTCTTACCTTTGAAATCGTCATCAGTATTTGGTGTTTTATTACCTTCCTTTTGATTATTAGGTTTTTTCAATTTATTCTTGCCTTTCTTTTTTCCACCCGAAGATTCAACGAATTGGACCGCATTTAACTTGGCGAAAGAAACATGAGAAGTTGTAGTTTTTGATGGTGATGTTGGTTGACTTACTGGTGCAGCGGGTTGAGTTTGCTTCTTGGTAGATTTTTCCCTTTTTTGTGTTTGAACTGAACCAAGGATTCCATCAGCAGGTGATTCAGTTGCGGGTCTATATGGATCAGTTGTGGTTTGAGGAGCATGGGGAATTAAATCATATAGAGTACCTGACTAGGAATAAACCAAGTCTAAGTACTGAGCGCGGCTAATAGCTTGCTCCTCCGTAACAACACCTCCCATGGAAACATCTCTAGCAATATGGGGAAGCAAATATTTTGTGAACCAATCGACAAGTAACTGATTAGGAATAGGGGACTTGATTAACCTACGTATTCATCTCCATTCATGGATGTGATCAGAGATATGTGTTAAAGTAGTTTGTCGAAGCGAGGTTAACAGGTCTGTACCTGTCTCATACCGGATTGGTAGTTGAAAATAGGTTAAAAATTCCATGGCTAAAGCATTGAAATACCATAAAGAGTGATGTGGTAGCTCTATATACCATTTTGCAGCAATGCCTGTGAGGGTTCTCTGAAATAGTCGTAGACGCATTGAACCGTCCATTAGAGAATTGGATGAACACCATAGATGAAAATTCATCACATGGTTCTTAGGGTCTTCATCGGGTTTTCCTTCAAACTTTGGTTCATTCAAAGGTAACTTGACCGGAATGGCCATCCAGGAGGAATCATGATGTATAGGATCATTTATCAATCTGGACAGATCTAATGTAGCCAGAAGTAACAATTGATGATTGGGGTGAGGATATTGGTAATAATGGTATGGAATTTTTAGACCAGTTGGACCATAGGAAGATTGATAAATGGGCATAGACGATGCCCCCGAGGCCGATTGATTTGGTGATTGGTTACTAGAAGGTCCACCAAGTGGTGGGCCACTCGAGGGAGGTAGGCCTCCAGGGGGTTGTCCTCCAGGTGGTGGTGGTCCTTTGGGAGGAGGAGGTGGTGGCTTTCCTCTAGGTGGTGGTCCTCCGGGTGGTGGGCCTCTAGAAGGTGGTCCTTCAGGTGGTGGGCCTCTAGATGGTGGGCCTCCGGGTGGGGGTCCTCTAGATGGTGGCCCTCCAAGTGGTGGACCTCCAGATGGTCCACCGAGTCATCCAAATCCTCCATAACCTCTAGGTCCTCCAGATCCTCCTATTCCTCTCAAAGGTCCTCCAGGTGGTGGGCCTCCGGGTGGACCACCATACCCTTTAGCAATGTTTACGAAAGCTCCTCCATAAGATGGGACATTAGACGAATTCATTTTTCCCCAAGGGACAAACACATTTCTAAGGTAGGGCATTCTAGGATAGACTATCGACGACGATGCTGGTTGATGATCTTGGTGAACTGTAGGTGGTTGATTCTCGGGATACGTATATCCCCAAGAAAGTGGAGTAACTGTAGGTTGAACCGGCCATGAGGATCTTCCTTGACTAGAAGGAAGTAAAACTGTAGTGGTATTAGGGGGAGGAATGTTTACTGCTGGTGGTACTATAGGTAAGTTTTTCCCCATACTAGAAATAGTCCCTCCCGTAGATAATGGAACTTGTGCTGGGGAATTCCCCCCAGGTGTAGACACTATCGAATAAGTTGAAACAGATGGGGAGTTATGACTAGGAGAGGAGGTATGAGATGAATTTTGACTAGGAGTTGGGGTTTGAACTGGATTCTGATTAAGCAAATTTTAGGTCGGTGATTATGGAAGAAGAGATACTTGAGGTGGTGATAGGGCATGATACCGAGGTGGGGTTGTTCTTGAAGGATTGGGAAGAGGAGAAATACATCTCCTCCTTGAATTTTCTGCATTTTTTAATGCTTCTGTGTGCTCACTCCATTTGCGCAAACGTTCGGTAGATTCTCATAAAAAATCTTCATTTGACGGAGCAGTCTCAAGGCGTCTCCTTAAAGGGGAAAGTATAGATGGCTCTGATTCAGTTGTAGTTGTTCTGTAATCAACAATAGACTGTCCTAGAGAGGTTCTCCAAAAAGGATCATTTGGACCATATCATGCTTCTACAGCTTCACTAGGCGGGTGGTTGAATTTCTAGTTGGATGAGCCAGCTTGACCCTCACTACTACATTTTGACCAAAAATCCGACGGCCGTCATGTCGGATTTTCGACACTTCCCCGTCGCATGTACAACACTTTGGTTTTTTTTGAAGCGTCGGAAACTTGTCATCGGTTAAGCGACACTTAAGCAACCGTCGCTTAAGCGACACTTAGTTAACCGTCGCTTGAATTTAACTCGTCGGTTATCCGACACTTATTAAGCGACAATGACAAATTTTTAAAAACTTTTAGACCCACTAGGCGTCGGATAAGCGACACTTATAAGCGTCGCATAAGCGACGACTGTTAATTTTTAAAAAAAATAATAATTGTAAACTGTCGGATAAGCGACACTTATAAGCGTCGCATAAGCGACGACTGTTAATTTAAAAAAAAAAAAATAATTGTAAACTGTCGGATAAGCGACACTTATAAGCGTCACTTAAGCGACGACTGTTAATTTAAAAAAAAAAAAAATTAATTGTAAATCGCTATTGATTGGGGTGGCGACATATGTTTAAAGTTTAAAGTTTTAAATGTCGAATGTTTAATGCATTGGGGGTGGCGGCATTAGTATTATATCTATTGATT
>LPNX011166470.1:0-25240 GCA_001517045.1 Pseudotsuga menziesii
TCTTTTAATACTTGGAAATTCAATTGCTTATTAAAGAATGGATGAATAGTCTCATTTCTTTCCATTGGAAAATTTTATATAGTATTAACCTCCAATCCAAAGTAGTTCCTTTGGGATCTAAAATGAATGAAGTATTAAACTTGGAACAAATACTTTCGATTAAAGCATGGACTTCTAATTAAATTTATTTCAATGAGAAACTAAAATATATGTGACGTTCCTTTGGGATCTAAAATTATTGAAGTAGTAATCTCTGATCCAATGCACCTCCATTGGGTTCTAAAAACATATGATATATTTTGGAAAATATGGAATCCTAGTAGTTGTTGAATGTCAAGGGCCTGGAGTATTGGGTTTTTGTCATCCTCATCGATCTTTTTGTTACATTTGGATGTCCAAGCATTTTAGCAACTGAGGGTTGGATGCCTAGTTTTGTTAGTATACCTGAAGGAATTTGTTAGAATTCAGGTCGTAGTTTGATCTTAGTAGCGAATAGCTTAGAGGTACTCTCGACAAGAGAATGTATGAGAAGAACAAATATGAAAGTATGGCGACAATGATGTCACGGATTGTAACATTTTTAAATGAAATGAATGTCACAGGATGTGATGGTTTGGTGGACGTAGCCCATGGATTGGGTGAACCACGTACTCCGGTGTCTCTCTCTCTTGTTTATGCCTCATGTTTGTTTATCTTTGTGTCTCTGTTTAATTTTCTTCCTGTTATTTCTATACATATGATTCTGTGTTGTAAAAGGACAGTAGTAATGTAAATGATAATTCAAGAATGTTGTTGTTATCATAATGTTTTATTATACGCATAGTAAGTCATGTTCAAAACACGATGATGATGCAATACTCATGGTTATGAATAATAATTTGGGGAGTTTACATTAAAGAAAATTGTCGAAGGATTGCTTTACAATGCATGTGTTTTGACACTATTTTGAGTGAACATGTTTTATATGAAATGCCTTGTAAAGTTTCTTCTAACAAGATTGAATCGTTTTGTAGTAACAGCCAAACAAACATTACCTCCTTTCACACATAACGGCATTGAGGAATAAGGGGCTAATTATAGAATTGTTTTTAAGACACCTTAAGGATGAAGTGTGGGTGTACTACACCTCTTAAGTCACAAATGATAATATATCAAAATTATATTAGAATGACTAATGTATGGTTGATGAAACATTGTAAAGATGTGCGACTAATCTTAAGGGAAGGTTTCCGCCTATGTCTCTTTGGGTTCAATTTAAGAAAAAACTTAACCACAACATCTCTACTGAAAAGGATGATAGATCTGTAACTCAACACAATTAAAATATATTTATATTTCAAATAAAAACCCATGTATAGGATGGTAAATTAAATCAGGAACCCTTATGATAGTTCGCAAGTAAATATATGTTAAAATGTGGTTAAAGGAAGTAAGCATGTATTCAGAATGATAGTTGAAAGTTGCAGATAAATGAACTAAACATATTCACAAACACATTGTAGGACACAAAGTGTATGCTATTATTAAAAGATTTGCATTAGAGGTGTATGTGTCGTAGTCACCAGATAAATCCTACATGGGGAAACAATTATCTAAAATCGGGGACCTTGACATGGGTTATGAAGTTATATAAACATGTGTGTCAGGGATAATAGCTGCATGTTTTTCTTGGTAAGCAAATCTGAACTGTAGAGGAATGCTTGAAAGTAGCATTAGTGTTGTGGTTGTTCATTATCTTTTGAATAAATAGAAAATCTTTTATATTGGGAGATGTTACATCTTCTATCTCGACTTGAAATATTATTAATTATATGGACCTCTTGTTATAATCAATTGTATACATTTAAAGTGAGGAAAAATTTTACCCCATTAATTCTGTAATTTTCTCTAAGGAATTATGGGTTCGTTACATGGAGGGAATACAAGACTGAGATTTTCCAGAATTATCATCTTCTGTGTAATCAATCACACAAGCATTGTAACTTCCAAGAGATTGCAGTTGCGAAAAAGAATTTTCTGATTGGGAAGGGGAGGCATCTTCTTGTAACAAAAATTCAGAAGTTGAATAATATGAGGAAGGATTTGATTGATAGTCACAACCTCTCTCTTAGACACACAGAGAATGGCAAGAATGTTGCAAATCATCATTAGTTTCACAAAGAGAGATATAATTGGTTAAATATGAGCTTTGGTCTATGTCAACTTCAGTCAAGGAAGACAGTACTAACTGCTAGGAAATTTCTTGAATATCATGGCAATTGGCTTGTCTTTCTTTCCGAGATGAATATTCATGTAAGATATCTAAAACCTCTTCATCCAGATACTGATCATCACCACACTCATCTTTCACATTTTCAATGAAATCTCTATCGTGTGTGCAAGAATCTTGAATTAACAATAAAAAAGGATAATGCCTTTCGAAATGTTCATGAAATATGGTATGAAAGTGTTTGAGGATAAACTCCCTGCTAGAAATCCCTCATACCAAGAACTTGCATATCCTTCTAAACTAAACATGAAGAGTTTCATTAAAGAATCTTCATTCCATCCCACTCTGAGCTTATGTATATGCTTATGAAATCTAAATAAATGGATGGAAGCATCATCACCTTTTTCATCATTGAATCCTGGAAGATATTTTTTCCAATTTACTAGAGGCATTTTATTGGGATAACCAGGAATGGCAGCAAGATTCATAGGAGTATACCTTGTGGCCTAAGAATTCATCTTGATGGTGGAGAAACTGAATCAACTCCTCAAACTTTGAAACCCCTTTTAGTGGAGCTGCCATAGAACATTATCAAGAATGGATCCTTCACAGATGGAGTCGCCAGGTGAAAATAGAGATGACCTTCTTGTTGTCTAACCATTGTTCACCATCAATAGTAAGATATAAACCTTTCGTTTGAATCCAGGGAAGGTTTGAGACCTCTCCCTGTCTCTATCTTTCTGACCACCAGTCTTCCCAGTGGAGTCACCTTCTAGAATGTTTCAGTGGAGTCACCAGGGAAAATAATACAACCTTTTTCACATGTAAGAATCTTTGTTTTCCCACAGAAAGTCTTTATCCTTTGAATCTTTGTCATTCTTCCTAGGGATGATATTCAATCTCATCGCCAATTTGTTAGCACTGGGACTGAGCCCAAAGGTTGCAGAAGACCCACTCCCAGGTAACATCAAAACCACTTTCAAAGAGAGAACTAGCATTCTTCTCTTCTGAGAGGGATCTCTCACTAAATGTTAACAATGCCAGATAGATACAAGTGAAACTATAAATTGTTTGTAAAATTGGTTCAAACGAAACACAGAACCATTGGGTGATGGAGTCAAGATATGTAACAAAAATAAACAGAACATATATAAGCAATTTCAACAAAGGGGAAACATAGCCACTTGATCAAAGTCGATTTATAATTGTCTGGTGGAAAATAATAACATGAACATACCATCAACACATAGCATTGAAAAATGAATTATGTATTAACTTTAGAAGAAAACTTTATTGAATATCTAAAATAACAGACGGAGCCTAGCAAGTATGAATTCCGAACTGCTATACACTACGTTTAAATATAAAAGAAAACAAAATGGGAGAGATAAATTGGAAAAAAATTCACATAAGAAAGGAAGCAACAGACTACAAATATGAATGACACATGAATCCTTGTATGAAACGCTAACCTCGGCTCTGCAATTTTATTAAAATTCTCTTTAAAGCATACACAACAAAATTACATTGGTTTCAACCCTTTCTCCTTCTTTAGGAGGTATATCTATAGAATTTTGGACTTCCTAAACTGACATTCAGGAATCAAAACTTGTTACAACTGAATAAAATCTTCTAACAAACTCTAGACGTGGCCTACACACCACGATTCACATAAGACGAAAATCAAATGCGGACTACTAGAAAAATAGGCTTAAAAGACCCTCATGCATATCCCATATGGTGATAGCTGTGTGAAACCCGAAAGAGGTTTTTGTAGCTGGCTTCATTACTGACAAACGCCATGTCTCATTTTCCTTTTATTCAGCTCCAGCTCCTTAGGATCTGATTTTGAAACTGATGACTCAGACAACAAACCTGTAAATTTATGGAAAAATGCCATGTGAAGATATTTTAGATTCTCATAACCTATGATAACTATGTAAAATATGAAGTAGGTTTTTCTATATAGGCCTATGATGAAGAAAAACCTCTCTTTGTTTCATGAAATCAACTCCATTTGGATTAAACAATTCTTTGAATATGATGTCTGAAAAAGTCCTTTGGAAAACCTAAAAATGGCATGTAGAACTCACTTTGTTTATCCTAAACCATAGGACCTGTGTAAAAACTGAAGGAGGTTATTTAACATGATCCTGTCCTTAAGATAAAAATTATTTAATTTTGGAAAATTATTTATGGTTTTTCGGAAACAATTGATTGAAATAACTGACTAAAACAGTCCTCTAAAAATATGGAAATTGTCTCTCCAAACATGACTTCGATTCTCTCAATCCATAGCACCTGGGTAAAAACTGAGAGATTTTATTGTATATAGGTATGTTATGAAGAAAAACCTTTCTCAGGTTCAGAAAAATCATCTCGATTCAGCAGGAACAAGTGATTTTACATAATGACAAAAATAGCGATTTATAGGGAAAAAATTGTTAGTCACCTCAAAAAACGTCTGTAAATGCTCTATATAACTGACTGGTGCACTAATTAAGGCAACTGGGGCTAACTAGTTGAGCTTCAATAATGATTTAGACATGTCCAATTATCCATGTAGTTAGGTAGAGTCAATCAATTTGAATTCCTCTCTCATGCATTCAAATTGACTAGTTATTAATACCAGTGTATTACATTGTAATTAATTATCCAATTGCTTTTGATTAATTAAAGCATTCACAGTTGCAAGCCATTTTTTCACTGTATCATTCATAAATTTCTGAGTAAATTTTTCCAATTTATCTTGTGAGTTGTGTGTTGGTCCATAGATCTATGTGTTCAATTTAATAAGGGGGCGGATGAAGTTTTCCTGAAACTAATTTTTGGATGTAGGGATGAAGTACTAAAACATTGGAAATTCTCAAGGGTATCACATCATAACATTGAAGAGGCTAGTGACTCAAAGAAGATAACCTATTCTAATTCCTTGGAACTGCCCCAAATCCCTAACCATAAGGTTGACCCTAGCACTGTGGAGGTCTATCTTGTAAAACTTTTGTTTCCCAATTATGCAGAGAATATTTCTTTTTCTTTGCTCAGGCCACCACCTATTATTGTAGGTTTCTACTTATTTATCCCTAGGTATCTGTTTTCTAAATTTTTCTTCAGAATATTCATTGGCTTATCGATCAATTTGTGTTTTTTTCCATTGTGTTGTACCATTTGTTATGTTTTCTTTATATTCCACGTAACACAAAAATCTACAAACCCATGTCTAATACTTCTAAAAAACAAAAGCCAAATACAGATCAAAATAAAAGCTATTTGCATGGGTATCTAGGGGGTAAATTTCGAGGCCATTTTTGGGCCACAAGAATTCAAAGGTGTTTTTAGTCTATTTTGGGAAGAATAACAATGAGGAAATGACCAAAACTCAAACCTTGTCATGAACGATGAATTTTGGGCCATTTTTGTAGACTGAACCAACATTTTGTCCATGATTAGAATAGAAAGCAAGCTTGTTGCAAAGGTTTTGGGCACTTTTGCACAAGTATGGGTGTGAAAACAGCCTCAATCTTCATTCACATGCATATTTTAAGGCTAAATAGCTATAAATAGTCATGAAAATTACCCTAAGATGAATTTTTGGATACATGTAGGCTAAACAGTAGTAAAATTATTCTTTTGGGCATAATTTCACCTAATATCAGTCATATGGATTCAAAATCCTAACACAATATGCACTCTTTCATTAACCACTACCCGTAATGCATAACCCACTAATTAACTAAGCCAATAACATATTACCACTATAACCATTAAACACCTCATCCACTACTACACTAATCAGTAACACACTAATGGATAACACCCAAATTCACTAAAAATCAAAGCTAACCATTGACCTAGTTATCCACAAAGAATTATCACACAAAACTATTAAGTGCCTAACCCAATAACCAAATAACATAATAATCATTGAACCAAATAAATACTAATCATTGAACCACTAACTCTCTAATTACTAAATTGATAACCTGCTAACCCATTAACCATTTCAAGACTAACACACTAACCTACTAACCAATATATTTCCAACACAATAAGCCAATAAGCTCCCTAATTTTATTTCAAACCTACGAAACTCTAACTCATTAACAAATAACCATTAATTACTATTTGTAGCTTGTAAAAACAGACTTAAAAACTTACTTTTCTTTAAATAGATTTTTTTTATAAATATTAGTAAACTGAAATGAAAAAAATTCTTTAACTTTGTTTGTTTCGCACACATATATAACTAAATTACAATAACGCTTGAGGGGTCACTCAACTATGTTTAAGGGCTAGGGGTGCACTATAAACACTATCCAATATTGTGCGAAAGTATCCATGGGTTATATATATATATATATATATATATATATATATATATTCCAAAACAAACACACAAAAAAATTATTAGTTAAGCAAAGTTATATTACATTTTAAATGTGCATATAAACACTTAGGAAACATCAAACAAAATATTACCACTTTCCATAAAATGACATTTTTTGGATTCTTTGATGGACCTTTAGTTTGTTTATTTTATAACCCATACTATATTATGTATTTAAATTTGATACTTACATCTTAATGTGAAACATTCAAGCCTTTTGATGACCAATATATACATTGTGCCATATTATTATATAATTATATATATAATTGCTTAATTCCAAGCATGAATGTGATGTGATTGATTTTAAAGTGATTTTTTGATGATTATTGTATGTGAACCGATATGGTTTAAATGGATAATAGTGAAGGAATTTGATATACAATAAAATGATGATCTCCTTCATTTATGAATACAAATCTAGTCCCTTCACCATATTTAGAGTTGCGAACTCTCAGAGGAAGCCATGATTTGCCTATACCCACAAGGACCAATGTCATGTGATTTACTTTAAATTGATGAAAAAATTATTTGTTACTACAAATTGATTCCAGGTCATAAATCTATTTCATATGAATGGTTAGGGATCTCATGATATTGTGGTGCATTCCCCTACTAATGTGTATATTTTGTTCCTATGTCAATCACAAGAATTTGCTGCCTTTACTTGCATGAGCTCTTTTACATAAAAACACTATCATATGACAACATGTTGACACAATTATAAATTTTATTGACTTTCCCAAGGGGCGAACATTATTACCTACATATGCTTAATTAAGTCCCATCCTTTAAGAAGATAGGTCACAAGATGAAGTACTTACCTTGCTACTCCCTTCCCAAAAAAGAAAATTTGAATCTCATTAGAAAACACTTAGATTTTTGTTACTAATATAGTTGGGCATTTAAACCAAATATTCAAAATTTTACTTAACTAGAATTGAGTCTATGAACCTTTGGTTGCTAAGGAATGCATTTCCTCAACAATCACTTGGAACCTAAATGTTACTTTCCCATATTGACATTAATATTTTAGATGACCCATGGTATTTGTATCAATGAACCCATTGGACAGTACATGCACTCAATACATGTGCAATTCCAGTGTTGAGGACCTCACCAATATGTGATCAAACGCTATAAGTTTGGTGTTTTCTCATTGAAAGGATACCAAAGTTTTACTAATCCCTAAATGGGCCACCGAGTCACCAAAAAAGAGTTTTTGAGATCCCTAGCAAGATGTTGAGTTCTGATAAAACCTTAAATAGGGATGTAGAGATTCCTATTAGGGATGTTGAGGCCTGACATAGCCCTAAAGAGGTCTATCATGAATCTTAAAGGGCTATTGAGAGTCTATTTTGACACCAAATGAGACCGTTGAGGGTTGGATAAGGCCCTAATTAGGGATGCAGGTACATAGTATAGGCCACCAAGGGTCTTCTAAGCCCTAAATAGGGATACCTTGAAACCATAAGTTTATTTAAGCCTTGAAAATGGATTCTTAGACAACAGATAAAGTCATTGTGATATAAAAAAGCTCTAGTAGGGCTAGCGAAGGTCAAATCAAGCTTCACCAGGAATAACATTCTTCAAATTGAGGTCAAGGAAGGTCAAATCTAACCATATGTAAGGTTGATGTTGCTCAGTTGAGTCCATCAAGGCTATCATTGCACATGTTGAAGCCATTGTGGGTAATTTCAAGGGTTTAGCAGATATTTCGGTGCATAGTTGAAGTCACTTAAGATTGGATCAAGCCCTAAATAGTGATGCCACTGCACAGTCAAGGTCATAAAGGGCTAGATAAAGCCCTAATGAGGTTCTTGTTACATTGTTGAGGTCACCATGTGGTTAATGTTGCTCATTCCATCGCAATATAAAACATACCAAAAAATTATAACGTTGCTCATTCAAGACCATGGGGTTAACATTTCAATTGCGACCATACTAAATTAACCTTTGTTTTTTTATAAACCTATTTGCAGTTAACCTGCATACATACCAAAGACATTGCAAGAATTCGTATTGAAGGTGTAGTAAATCCGTTAGTAGCCCGTGAAGACAAATTGCAGACAACCCATGAAAATATATTTCAGAGAACACCATGAACATTGTTAACAAAAATCACATACACTCGTACTGAAACCGTGAAGTCCTGTCAAAGAAATCACATCCAGCGACGAATACACAAATAGTGTGGAGAAATAAAAATTGTAGACAGTAAGTGCAGAAGCTTCCAAAAATTGACATAAAAATATAACCTCATCTATTTATAACATTGTCATTTTTCATGTCAATGTGTAGTGCAAAAAGACCTGCGAGTTGCTCCTTGTAAGCTTCGTGCATGATGAAGGTTTTGGTATGAGTGTTGGTAAATTGACCATGATATACGCCTAGAAAACAGGATGATAGATCCACTAAATTTTTTATCCCATGTTAATTATAAAGTCCATGTAATATTTGGGTAATAATGAAACTTTGGGTAAAGGTAAGTCTTTGGTAGTTGATGTTATGGAAAATATGTATAAAAAATCCCTCACCTTAAGATCCTCCAAACACAGCTTCAATATGTATAAAAAACAAAATACTATGGATCAATATGGTAAATAAAATAGATAATATAGGGGCATCCCTTAAGGAAAATGATCCATATGACACATGAATGAAGTTCATCATTAATCGCTCACAAACATAACATTATCATGTCGATGATGAAGATGGTGACAACGACGCTGATGATCATTGATGATGAAGATGTTGGTGAGGAAGAAGGCAATGACGAAGATGATGATGATGATGATGATGATGATGGTGATGACGATGATGATGATGATGATGATGATGATGATGAAGAAATTGATGATGATGAAGATGTTGATGAGGAAGAGGGTGATGACAAAGATGATGATGAAGATGATGATGATGATGAAGATTATGATGAAGATTGTGTTGATGATGATGATGTCCTATCACATGATGAAGACTATGATGAACAATCCGATAACATCTCCAAACCAATGACACCAAAACTTCATCCGTCTTTCTAGGTATGATGATGATGGTGATGATAACGATGATTATGATGATGTTGATGATGATGGTGATGATAACGATGATTATGATGATGTTGATGATGATGTTGATGATGTTGATTATGATTATGATGATGACAATGTTAATGATGATGATTATGATGATGATGATGATGATGATAAAGAAGGTGATAACCATGTCGATCTCATATGAAATGATGAAGATTATGACGACGATGATGATGATGTTGACGACGACGACGATGACGACGATGATGATGATGTTGATGATGATGTTGATGATGATGATGATGATGATGATGATGATGTTTGAGTCTAGAAACCCTCCCACACCATCAATGCATGTGTCTAGTCTAACCATGCCAGATTTCACACCAAGTCGACACATATATAAAAAATTTAATCATTGGCCCCACACAACACATTAATTAATCTATATGTATGTTTTTGTTGCCTGATTTGTTATTAATAGTCATGTTTGACAATGAATATGATGGTGAAGTTGATAATGATGATCATTATGATGATGATGATGATGATGATGACGATGACGATGATGATGATAACTATGATTATGAAGATGTTGATGATGATGATGTTGATGATTATGTTAATGATGCTGACAATGATGATGTAGATGATGATGATGATGATGGCGATGATGATGACGACGATGACGACGACGATGATGATGATAATGATAATGGTGATCACCATGTTGTTCTCATATGAAATGGTGACGATGATGATGATGACGATTACAATGATGATGATGTTGATGGTGATGATGACGATGATGATAATGATGATGATGACGATGACGATGATGATGATGATGATGATGTAGAACATTAATTAATATATATGTATGGCTTTTGTTGATTGAATTGTTAGTGACAGTCATGTTTGATGATGAATATGATGATGAAGTTGACAACGATGACGACGATGAGGATGATGATGAGGATGATGACGACGATGAGGATGATGATGATAATAATGTTGTTGATAATGATGATGTTGATGATGATGATGATGATGATGTTTATAATGATGATGTTGATGATGATGATGATGTTGATGATGATGATGATGATGATGATGATGTTTGATTCTTTAAACCCTACCACATTGTCAAAAATATTCAGGTGTGAAGCTGAAGCAAGATGAATTTATTCGACATGGCTTGAAGTTCGGTGAATTTAAAAGTTCAACCTTCAAATTTGCTGACTTTGGTAAAAGGTTAAGACCATATACATTGTAGTGTGTATTATGCACACACCCAGCTGGTTCATGGTGGAGAAGATGTCCAGGAGGTTAAATCTCTTTCCCAGGTTTTGAACTCATAACATTTACCATCAAATTAGTTTATAACAAAGGCTCATAAACAATTCCACCAACAAATTTATTTAAAAGTGACTAATTGGGGGAAGGCTAAGTTGATATGCACTGGAGTATGCACACACCCACCTTGGTCATGGTGGATTTGGCGCACAATATGGGAAATTTCTTTCCCAGGTTTTGAACTCATCATGCTTACCATCAAAGAAAGTTTTAGTGAAGGTTCATAACCGACTCCAACAAATTACTTTAAAAATAACTCACTAGAAGTACGTTAAGTCCACATTGTACTATGCACACACCTATCTTTCTCATGGTGGAGTTGGTGGTTGGGAGATTGAAGATATTGCCCAAGTTTTGAACTTGTGACATTTACCAAAGTAGTGTGTAGCGACAGTTTGTAAACATGATAATGAATACATAATACGATTAGGTAGCACATAGCCCCTAGGGTGTAGACCAATTAGCGACAGGGTGCATTTATTTGATGAGAATGTAAGGTCCTCTAGGTTATAGGAACCTCCAGTATAATTTGAGGTGGGAGATAAGCTTGATGTCCCTATTTCTCAACTATATAAGGACACGGGCCCTATTTCTCGACATAGCTTAATATATCCATACAAAATACTCAAATAAAAATACAAGGTAATCTCCTAATCATCCTTTCTAAAAATTTTACTAGAAACAGATCAAAATTATCTCTCCCTAATAAGTTCATTCAAACACCCCCTCTAATATCGCTCTCCCTAATATGTTCATTCAATCACCCTCTCCAATAGTTTCATTCATAAGAAACTTGAAAGTAAATAGTAAAAATCTAATTCCAACAAACTTGAAAGTAAATAGTAAAAACTAATGCCATGGACATATCAATATTAATATGAAATAAGTCAAAATGATCTCTCTCCCTAATAAGTTCATTCAAGCACCCTCTCTAATAGTTTCATTCATAAAAACTTGAAAGTAAATAGTAAAAATATAATGCCACAGACATATCAAGAGAATGGGATCCCAATAATAAACCAATGCCCAAGAGAAATAAATATTTTATAAAAAATCAATATGGGTATCCTGAAAACCTCATTCTATTATCAAATTTGGAGAACATCCAATTCCAAATGGCCCTTGTTCATATTTTCCATCATCCAAGACAATGTTGTAGAGATAGGTGTTTGATTCTTTAAATACTTGAAAGAGTATGTTTTCTAAATACAAACACCATACCAATGACCACTAAATATCAGTGTATTTATTGAAAGATTGAAATACATGTACCTTATATTTTGATGTTGATAAACTAAGGTGACATGAAACTGAACTTGCATTTGCACCTTGACAATGGAATATGCTAAGAGCGTATTAAAAGTTAAATTGACTATGCATTATGTTAAAGTGATTCCGTTAATGAAAAAGGAAAGGAATAGTTAAATTAACATAATGTTTGTATGATCCTCTTTACAAAAGTTTCTAGAGCTTATTTAACATGGAAGAAAAGATATAATATACCTATATACTTAATTCAACAAGCTATATAATAGGGAAAAATGAACACAAAATACATGATAGTGTGAACTGCTACAATGAAATGCATGAAATACAGGACACAAACATCAAATATTGAATGAACCAATTTCAACTTTGCGATTGAAAATGTCTTTATGGACATCATAAACAACTAAATTTTTATGAGTATCCTTTTTTTCTGTAAGTAAAATAATTAAATCCATCATTTTATTTCATTCTCAATGCCATATTTTTCCATATTCACAGAAAGTTTCTATAAACTGACATTTCTGCTGTAATCATACGACATAGCGTGGAGTAAAAAATAATACGATTGAAAAGAATAGAAAACAAATACGACCTTGTGTCTATATTTCTGAAGAATGCTGGTTAATATAAGGAAAATAATACAACATTATGTTTTCCCTGTGTTAAACAACATGTTTTCCATATTAAAAGAGACATACCCTAAATGGTAATCAAGAACCCATGAAACCATTGCGGCAACAACTCCATGTTTATACAAAAAAAAATATATTTCACTGCATAATAGTAATTGAGATATCCCTTTCAGGGATGGAATTTGTACAAACAATAGCGCATAACAGGAAAATTCCTTGCCACTGTGAACTGCCAATCCATGAATAGATCAAAGAAAAATTAAAATATGTTATTGCACATCAAGTGTGCAGAATTGAAGGAAATTCAAACTAATCATGGTGAAGACAATGTACGATTCACCAATGTTGTACGCATCTCTTTTCATACAAACCACACCAAACTCTTCAGTTCAATTACTTTGATCAATGTTGTCTATATCCTTTGAATATCATCCACACAAAACTCATCCATTCAATAGGAAGTTTGAAAGAGTTATATGATAAGTCAAGGATTTCCTCAATAAATACTTATAGATAGAAATATCACTACATTATAACCCTATACTTGCAATAGTAACATGAAGTGCAGTCCCATACCTCAAAAATACCTGCTTGAAGCACATATAAGAATTTGTGCTATTTTCTACAACTTGCACGATTAAAACTAAAATAAACCGTGTATAAAACATGGTCTTACTTGTGTATTCAATATTGACATGCCCACAAAAAGATAGAACCAGAACTAGAGCCAGAAACAATACCAGAAGTCTTTCACTTGTTAAATGGGTCCTTAACCAATGTGCCAAGGAATGATTTTAAAATATTTTTTGGCATTACAAATATTTGAGATAAACTGCTCAAATTCTAAGTGTCTACTGATAATAATAGTGAAATGATCCTGGTAAAAGTTCATACTTACGAAATTGTAGACCAGCTTCGTTAAACTCAAGTAAACTACTTCCCTTCACTGATGAATCACATCCAAGCACACAATAGATCCTCCAACCATGAAAAAAGACAAATTCCCAACGCTCAAGAAATTCCCATAGACAAAGTCCACTTATGAGGACCCTTCCATTCAGGAATATTTCTCTACAGAATAATATTCATCCTAACAAAAATATATGAACATCGAGGAAAAATACTACAACCAAAAGACAAATAAACAGATACTGATGCAAGTTCAACCTGTTTTTCTATGTTCTCAAGAGCAACTCATCTTGATTCCTTTGTAGCAATTTTCCATCTCCCACTTATGGACAGGAAGTCGACAACAAAACTAGAAATGAGTTAACAGGAAGAAATTGGGAATCACACCAAAGCAGCAGATCATGTCTTGAAAATATCTAGTGATTTTCTCTTCCCTAACACATAACCCTTTGCCGTTTTGGCTAAGATTCTTTTCCATTGGTTCTCAATTTGAGGATAATTACTGGTGGTGGTGTACGAAATTCCCATGGATAACAAGTTAGTTGATTTCAACTATATAGACCACAAATAAATAAATCACAAAGACAATTTGCTAATTAGAAAACAAAGGCTAAAGTAAGATCGTTCACGGGTTTACAGAATGATGCTTCTATCCTCCTAAATCATGTGTGTCATTTTCTTTCTTATTCATTCCATAAAATGACTGTGCTCAGATTTTCATTTGAATCCTTGGCAAGTATATGTAACATCTACCTTCTAGACTTACATTCTATTTTATAAATTGTAGTCTGTGACATAGAGCCCTATACAAAAGTAACATAACCAGCTAGATATTAGTGCCATAATCACATTAAATCGATTTGTATTTAGTGCTTTCTCCTTACAAATACTAGCGAGTAAATAAACATTACCATAGTGGTGTATCCATCAATGCAAAATAAAGAAAAAATAGGTCAAATATATGAAGTGAGTCTCAATTCTGCAAATAGAATTCATAATTTCGATCGTTTGTAACAAGAAATAGATGTAGGAAGTTGCCAATAACAATGGATATTATCTGGATAATCAGCCAAAAACAACACTTGGAAACAGGTAATTGGTACCTGCACTGCATAGTTATGTACAAGATTAATATAAAACCATTCTTCCCTTGCTATTTTTCAAAATGAAGTCCCCTTCATCATCGCAAATGCCTTGAACCACTTATGAATTATGAATCCCAAGATGCTTCAAACACATAAAAGTAGACTGCATAATCAATTCAATTCAATTGCAGATATCATGCACAGCCATTCCACACATGTACAGTAACAAGGATTATTCATGTCAATAATTAAGTGGAATTTGTTGTACATAGAAGAGTTTGGGAGTACAATTATTTATCCTCTTCAACCCTGTCTTGCAGTATTTTTCCTAAATCATCAACTCAATATACCATAGAAAATGAAGAATGCATATTTCCTAGGTTGCAGTCACAACACATACCCATTTTGATAATTTTGCAGCAAAAACAGACCCATTTGGATCAATGGTGCCAATTCAATGTTCCATTGACAGTTTGCAAAAATGCCACGTCTTTCCTCTTCTAACAATTTTCTTAACAAGGTTACCTTTCAAGTAAACTCTATAAAAATAAGAAATGAAAATACACCTATTAGCACCAGAATTGAGCCCAAAGGTTGCAAAAGGCCCACTCTCGTGTAATAGCAGAACCACTTTTGAAGAGAGAACTGGCCTTCTGCTCTTCCGAGAGGGATCTCTCACCAAATATTAACAATGCCATATATGTACAAGTGAAACTATAAATTGTTTGTAAAATTGGTTGAAAGAAGACACAGAACCATTGGGTGATGGAGTCAAGAAATGTAATAGAAATGAATAGAACTTATGTAGGCGATTTCTACATAGAGGTAAGATAGCCATTCAATCACAGTCAAATTATATTTGTCTGGTGGAAAAGAAGAACATCAACAAACCATCAACACAGAGCATTGAAAAATGAATTCTGTATTAACTTTAGAAGAAATCTTTGGTGAATATTTGAAACAATAGATGGAGCATAGAATTTATGAATTCCAAACTGTTATACACTTATTTTAGACATGAAATAAAACTTAATGGAAGAGATAAACTAGAAAAACATTCACATGAGAAAGGAATCAACAAACTGTAATATAAACAACACATGAATCCTTGTGTAAAACGCTGACCTAGGCTCTGCAATTTTATTAAAATACTCTTGAAATCATACACAACAAAATTACATCGGTTTCAACCATTTCTCCTTCTTCAGGAGGCAAAATTTATAGTATTTTGGACTTCCTAAACTGACATTCGGGAATCAAAATTTGTTACAAACTGGAGAACATCTTCTAACAATCTTCGAACATGGCCTACACACGGTGATTCACATAAGACAAAAATTAAATGTGGACTACTAGAAAAATAGGCTTAAAATCCCCTCCTGCATGTCCCAGATGGTGATAGCTGTGTAAAAACCAAAAGAGGTTATTGTATTTGGATTCATTTCTGACAAAACCCATGTCTTATTTTACTCTTATTCAGTTGCAGATCCTCAGGATCTGATTTTGAAACTGATGACTCAAACAGTAAAACCTATAAATTTTGGGAAAAATACCCTGTAAAGATATTTTAAATTCTCCCAACCTGTGATACCTGTGTAAAAAATGAAGGAGTTTTTTTAAGGTATACCTATTATGAAGACAAACCTATCTCTCTTTCCTAAAAATAAACTCCATTAGGATGAAACAATTGTTTGAATGCGATGTCTAAAACAGTCCTTTGCAAAATCTAAAACATAGCCTGTGAAAATCACTTTGTTTCTCCTAACTCATATGACCTGTGTAAAAATGGGAGTTTATTTAACATTATCCTATTCTTAATGTAAAACTCATTCAATTTTGGAAAATTATTTATGGTTTTCCAGAAACAATTGATTGAAATAACTGACTAAAACAGCCATTTAAAAATATTGAAATTTTCTCTCTCAAGATGACTTTTATTCTCTCAATCCATAGTACCTAGGTAAAACTTGAGAGAGTTTATTGTATATAGGTGTGTTTTGAATAAACACCTCTCTCAGTTTCTGAAAAATCATCGTGGTTTGGCAGGAACAATTGATATAAAATAATAACCAAAACAACCATTTATAGCGAAAAATTTGCCAATCACTTCAAAAAATGCCTGTAAATGTTCTTTATGATAAATATGCTATCTGAAAATTGTCATCACCAGACTCAAACAAAGTGTCGAACCATTGAACTCTAAACACTCTTCATTTTCTTTGAATGGAAACATTTAGGATCACTGATCTCATTCTCAAAGAATGGGATAAAAACACAAGTTTTTATTTGCTTATTCCGTCCAATATTGAACCATTACATAAATAGCATTTCCATCCAGTAGAAATATTTACAACCATCAATTTGATTTTCCAAGTCAGCACGTGCCCTAAGCTGCTCACCATTTAAAATTTCGTGAATTGTAAAACTTCATTTCTCCTTTCTAGTTGACAATGTGAAATACATTCACGCCATTCATCCTTTCCCAGCCATATCGTGGCCATTGAAATATGCGGGTTTTTAAATGATTTCACAAATTGAAAAAGTTCATTATCTTGTGCATCTTCATAATAAAAAATTTCTTTTGGCCATTGGATGTGAATGAATTTGATATGTGGCATTGATCTATGTTTAATTTTGCTGCAAAAGTGGCAAGTTGGTGTGCGATACCAATTTGACTTTATGCCAAGAAAAAAAGCGACATCATAATTTCTTGAGCCCTTGGGATTTGCCTAAAATACCTCTTGGTAAAATATCCCATTTACTTTTTCCATAAAATATCCAAATTCTTTTTGGATCTATAAAAACAAATTTCATTTATTTTTATAAAACATAACCTTTAGCCTCCTTTTACAAAATATATTTCATGAATTTTTGTAAACATTATTCATAATGAATAATTTGTCTCTATAAAATATCTCCTTCTTAATCAAAATCCTTTAACTTTTTCTCACACCACCTCAAAATTTTTATAAATTGTTTTAATGAGGAATGTTTGAAAACAATTTTATCATCAAGAGAAACTCAGAATTTTTAGGAAATGAGGCTTACTATGGCAAAACTAAAATGGTGCTAACAGCTGGCTCCACGAGGGATTATATCCTCCCACCGAGGTAGCAAAAAACCCCTGTAGACCAAGTGTTGAATCCATTGGGCGGCTCCCAAATTTTTCTGAAATCCTCTACCTATTCTAAATTGAGCCACCAACTAAAACCATTCTGCAAACAAGTCCCACTCTTTCAACCTGTAACCTATCACCTGTCCACATTCTAAAAATTGAAGACAACTGTAACTGCAGACCTGAACTTTAAAACCAAAACTAAAATCAAAACTGAAACTGAAAATGAAATGAAAGCTGCTGAATGGAATGCTCGCCATGTTGATATTATTCATCTTTAATTACCTACCCTACTTACTAAGCATCAACATCCAATCAAGTAACTTCTGACTTCCAATGAAGCCACTCAAGCAAATGATCCCATAAGCCAACTTTTTCTTCATGCTTGATAAAAAACAAAACTGAAATACCTAATGGCACAAGGTTATAATAAATAAATTGATCTTTATATTAGAGATATAACCAACCATTACCACTTCCAAGATTCTGCATGTACTCTGCCACTGGATCATAAAAAACATGACAGCCTTCAAAAAATTATGTCATTTGCTTACCATGAGAAGGCTGCCCCAATTGTAAATTCCCTTGCACACTGTTAAACAGATCTTCAGAAGAACAATGCAAGGAAAACATGTGACAATTTCTAGGCGAGACATCCACAACTTCATCTAAAATTTCTGATTTTGAAACTTCATATTCTTTATATGCTTCATCAGAAAAATCATTCATTAGTTGAATAGTATTGAGCAAATAGATTTCTTCTTGACAAAAAATTTCTGAATTTGAAAAACAAAAAGAAACATCCATTTGAGAACCCCCATCTTCTTCTTCATTATTCAACTCTTCATTGCATACTACTGGTTTTTCTAAAGGCTGGGATTGATTGCATAATTGTCCTTCTTGCTCATCCTCCATTCCAAGGAAATTTAGACATTCATCCACAATATCAAATTTCTATTTTTGATCAAAAAATTTAAGTCTCTCTTTTAACCACTCAAATGAAGGAAAACACGATGGCAAACAATCACTTTCAACACGCTCAGTTTCCACTCTGTTTTCAAAATTTTGATCTTGGATTGCAATGAAATTTTCTTCACTAACAGAAATTGTGGCAGGCTGATTGCATTCTTTAGAAAACAAATCAGTACACCCATCTCCTTTAAAATCACTAGGCTGATCATCTTCTTCAAGCAAAGAGAGATTTATATATTCATGTAAATATTTACGTGAAATTTGAATTTAATCAACATGCTGAGGTCTTCCTTCAACCACTATTTCAAAATCTGATTTCTCTTTACTTGCATTTTCAAAAAATGAACATGTGGAGGGACTACGAGACTGATATTTTCCAGATTTATCATCTTCTATGTAATCAATCACACAAGCATTGTAACTTTCAAGAGATTGCAGTTGTGAAAAGGAATTTTCTGATTGGGAAGGGGAGGCCCCTTCTTGTAACAAAAATTCGAAAGTTGAATAATATGGGGAAGTATCTGATTGATAGTCCCAACCTCTCTCTTTGTAATGTACCCCCTGTACCTTAATTCCATTAGGTGTGAAAATGATAAGGTAAAAACTGTGCGCATGGAAAGAATGTCATACGTTGAACTATATCCATTCTCCAAAACAATCATGCAAATTTCATTCTACTTACTTATGCTCAATTCATTAGCTTTCAAAACCAAGTATACCCAAGTAACAAATGGGTCATTTAGCTCTTCAATGGATGTCATTAGCATCTTCTTTTGGAGTCACCATTTAAACAATTTGTACCATCATTATGATTAACTCAAAAGTTACATACAACCATAGTTTGTCACATGCCCATTTTCACCTAGCTACATTATGCAGACAAAATTTAATTAATTCATCTAGATAACAGATTTTCTTATCCAGAACTTTGATGGCATCCATGACACATTATATATTCTTATAACTCCATAATAATATGGATTTACTCTTAATGGTTTTACCTTGATCCTCCCAACGAAGGCGTTACCGTGTACTTGGACATAATCTACTTCCCTGTGTGCTACAAAGCTAATTCCCCAAAATATAAGCTTTTATCCATAAAGTTAGAACTCAGAAATGATTTCATGCTCAAGTTTCTCTTATTATATTTGGCACATGCAATTCTGTGACTGACAAAAAGGCTGGCAAGGTGTTGACATCATTCTCTATCTCAACCTTCCTCATAATAAGTTATTCCATGCAAAAGAATTAAGTGTAACTACTTCGGCTCACCCGGTGGAAAACACATAATACAATTATCCTACATCATATAATTAACCACATATCACCAATTAGAAGTAGCGTTATCATCTTCAATGCATTTAAACCAAATACTAAGTATGGACAACTATTATTTATTGTCTTCTACAATAGTAAAATAAAACATTAACAAGGCTGCAGAACAACATCATGAAATAATATGGAAAGAGTAAAACATTCAGACATATGAAAATGAGACATCCAACACATGAAAAGGATACCGACAACAATGTACCGTGGTTCACCCAACCCTGGGCTACGTCCACAAAAATTGTCATAACATCTGATTTATATTCAAATAATCGGTTACAGTCTGCAACATCATTGTTGCCATTTTTCTTTCCATTCTCTTCCTAAGCTTTCTTAGTGTGAGCGTTTCTGGCTCATCCATACTAAGGTATGAACCTATTCTTTCTAGTATCCCATGCAAGGATATGAAGAAGCTTCTAGGGTTTCAGGATAACCCCGCTGGTTCCCAGCCCTCACTCAATATTTTAAAAACCCCTTTGACTTGGTTCAAAAGTCATATTTATATATTTACATACAATTTATGTTATTCATGTAGAAACGCCCACTCTACGCTAAGTCATTTATAACATGGCTTATAAAATGAATAACATGCCAAAAGGGAAGCTGTGTACCTACCTTTCAACGCTACATCAATAAAGAAAACACAAACATCAATACAATAACCATCTCTGTCCCCAGTCTATGCCGGTACAGGAGGACGCTCTTTGGGCTTAGGTCAAGATGAAAGTTTCCTCAGCCATGTTCTAGCTGGTTCTGGCAGGAACTCAACATGCAACCACAGATCTGAAACTTAGTAAAAGATTAAATCGCAGCTCGACAAGTTGAGTCTATTCTTAAGACGTCGCATGGACGAATAGTAGGTTTAATGGCTTATCTCTGGTGGTAAGTTAAGAGAACTTATACAAGGAATAATTCCTCACCCTCAGCATGAAGGTGCTATCATTAATATTCGAAAAACAGCTTGATTAAAAATTACATATCGCACGACCCCTCAAGCACTTGAAAAATATGCAGAAGCCCAACATTAAATAAAGACCTTTTTCGATGCCAATGATGTTGGTAGAGGTGTGCTGAAGTTAAGAGCTCTTTGCCCAGGACCTTGTGACTCAATTCACTCTAAAAAATGATTTGAAATAGCGCATGATACAACATGTTGTTTTTGAGTGGCCTATAGTAAGACAAGGTTTAGAAAGCTAGTTAGCACTATGTTGAAGTACAACTAGCTAAGAGGCTGATTGCAAGGCCGAGTGCTATACAATAGAATATCAGTTTTTAAAAGGAAACGTAGCAAGTTCAATCGCTTTGCATACAAGGTATCCATTCCAATGCTGGAGGAAAAAGAAAACATATGTAATCCCAAGAATGATATAAAATCCAGGGTTATCACTCCACAGGGGCTTAAAATGATACCCACACAAGGGTATGCACGCTCATGAATGAAAAGCAGATGACAGCGCTGTGCGCACTACTCAAGGAGAAAATAAACAAAGTACCCTCGAGTCGCAAGTCTGCGAAACCCAGGTATTTTCCAGGGAAACAGGTTGCAACCAAGGAGTATCCAAATACTTTTCAGGCCCTAGGCACTCCACCAAAACGACTCACAAAAGAATTCAGATCAGGCATGCATATAATTCACAACGTTAACAGTACCATCGGCTCCATGGCCCCAACGCATTCACTTGCCGGGATTTTACTTCAGTTTGAGAAATCATAAAAACCTAATTTCAAGGAACAACACACCGGAAAACCTATAATGCAGGTTGCGATAAGTGCAACCTCGGCTACGAGGTCATGGCACGCGCAAGTAAAAACTAGGTTATACTTGTGCTCCCCAAGTGAGGGTCACGACTCTTTTCATTTTAGATCCATCAAAAACTTGGGTAAATTCAACCAAAATAGGAAGAGAAGATACATACCCAACCACGTAGACATTCAGCAAGGTTCTGATTTTTCGACCCCTTACCCAAGAGAATCAATCTATTTCCAACGCACCCGGTCTATCACCAGAAGAACCAGATATTTTCTTCGCCAAACATAATGTTTGATGGTGTACACTCCCTCCACCGGTCAAACCCAATTGCATACCAGCAGCATAACCTGGTGCTGCTCGGCACCCCCCCCTGCTCCAGTGACACGCCCCTTTTAATCATCTCCTGCTTCCCTCCAATCAGAGTGCAGGTATGACATAGGAATAAAGGAAAAAAAATGCCCAGGCTGAGAGTGCACGTCCCCTCCATTCCTGGAGCAGAAGAAAATGGCTACCCGGTATAAATTCCACTGTCCTTGGTCATCAAATCTGTCATCCTGAGTGAGTGGCAGATTTCTCATTTTCACCGGTGATTTAATTATCAAGAAGCATGTTCCCAACCCATGGGCGTTCCTTTTATATTCTAATATTTTTTTTTTAATAAGTGCCATGGGAGTTTCATAACGCCTCCTCAATCAACGAAAATCCATAGTTAAGATATATCTGATGCATCCCCAATTTACGGCCATAAATCAGCCTTAAAGTTCTTCTCCTACTCCCAATAAATAGTGTTCTACATAATATATATATATATATATATATATATAGATATCATTTCTTTCACTATGTTTTTTTCATTATAATGTTCCACATATACTATATATGTATAATTTTTTTCTTCTCTCAAGGATCCACTAATATGTATAGAAGTACTTTTCTTTGGTTATATGATGCTCCACTATCTATATATATAGATATGATATACATGCATAAAATAATGTTGTATATCCTCCATATATCTTTTTACCTGTAGTTGATTATGTCGCTTGGTAGTTTTCCCTTGTTTTTCCTATTAAACTTTATGACTAATCGACCCTTCCATGTCGAGGTCAAAAAAGAGGGTAACTCTCCTCCATCCTAGCTCAAACATACTTAACGCTAAAGGATAGACTATGGTAGTTTAGTTTGGGCTGATTACGAAAATAAGTAGGAGGTCCCTAATCTTACCCCTTTGCCTTCATAGGCTTAATTTTCCCATCATTAAGCTGCGACCAGATCCTAAGCCTACAACTTGGATCTTCGACTATATTGATTTTATCATTTTTCTTTTGGCGGAGCCTTGGCCTCGAGCTCCTCACCAGAAGAATGAATACATCATACATTCAGAAACCCGAATTTCTTGGGGTGTATAAGAGGGACATTACACTCTTGGTCACACAAAGAATGATAAGAATGCTGAAAATCATCATCAATTTTGTAAGATCCCCCTCCAACCTGGAAGACCTAAGAGCGGCTACATCTGGTGAGAATCGATAAGTAAATCATAACTGAGTCCTATGGAATAGAAAAACCCTCGTGAGAGTGAGGTTACTTCCACCCCCAAGTTAAGCAAAGACACTTGCGGCATTCTAATATTATTATACCAATGAGGAAACATTATATGTGCGATGGAAGTAATACATTCGAAAGATGTATTTTTGGGGGCATCAGATGGTAAAACGAATCACATACATATATAATGTTATGTGTAGAACCCTACATATATGACATGAAGAGTATTATATGTTTGTATATGTATATATATATATATATATATATATATCCTGGAGATATATATATATATGTCAGTAGAACATTAAAGTTTCAAATAATTTTGGAAAAGGGTTCATGGTGAAACAAATATTATATATATATATATATTGCAGGCTGAACAATAATGCATTATATGGTTATGCAAACCTCCTATGATAGTGGAACTATGTATATATATATATATATATATAATAATGGGAAAAATAACATAGATTGGAGTCGTAACCATGATTGTGATACATATATTTATGAATACATTTTATCACACCATGGCATGGTAATGCAAACATGCATGTTTATAAAGCGCACTTGGAACAGCGAAACCATTTATATATTGATCTATATATATATTCAATATACATTCCGGTGATATGATGTGTATCAAATCAACGCTTCAAAGCAAACTAAGAAAGTACAACTTGAATGTAGCTAGTTACTCTCACCTTTTTCTTCATGTAAAATGATGTGTGGTTAGTCAATACAAATCTCTTCTTAGTTCCTTATAGACATTGAAAGCGTGCTATAATGTAATCAAATTAAAGTAATTAAAAGAATCTGTCACCCTTTGAAACTAATACTCCCACCAGATAAGATATGTTAGGTTAAGAATTACATGATTCACGTGTTTGAATGGGCTAGAGAGATATACGTCGGTGCTCGTGCGAAATGACATCAACTTCCATGGTTTCAAATGCCACGATTGTATCAGGTTAGTAACAGTTATACTAAGAGTCAAGGCGCAACGATTGCATCATGGTAGGATGGACATTATTATATATATGTATATATATAATAATGGGTGGAGGCATAGTATAGGCATAGAATAATTGTGATATTTAGGTTACAATGTCACAAGGTAAGCCTGAATCTCCTACGTACTCGGTTTAGGGAATTTCTGTACATATATGGATAATTGATATATGAAGAAACAAAGTAATGTTAGCCTCCACGGCCCACGTTGAAAATGCAGCACCCAAATTCGTTGTACCCGATGATGTGAATGTTTAACTATTATTATTGATGAAAAGCTGTAAAATACTTTTCTTAAATTCATTTGTTTTGAATTTAAATGAAGACACTTATCGAGCCTCCATTTACAGAGTGGTAGAGGAATCTCGCCATAAGTCACGATTTGGATGGCAGGCTGGTTCTCCGCACTACTTTTCTGCAGTTGAATATTGTCACGCCTATTTAGTGAAAAACTGGCTGACTCTGGCTACCTTACAGAGCAAAGATAATCTCCCCAAATCACGTTGCCTGTCTGAACAGGCAAGCTTTGAAAAACCAGTTTACGTAGAAAATATTCCATTTTCTATGCAAATGGACGCTTGATATAAATATATACATGTATTGTAGATTTTGAAATAAAATGATAGCGAA
>LPNX011166470.1:47000-89631 GCA_001517045.1 Pseudotsuga menziesii
GATGTGCATTGGCAATATTCTTGTTGGTCTTGGTATTTAAAAATGTAGTTAGTGTTAGAGGTCCAATGTGTGAGTTGTAAGTGTATGGAAGAGTGTATACCCAACCAACTATTCTTAGGTGACATTGGATTTTTTTAACCTATATAAATATATTTAATTATTTGTAATTTAATCAATTAAAGTACTTACTCATTGTATCAAAGAAGGTACAACCCTGCCTCTGTCATGAGAGGAGAAATGACCCTACCATTCCTATTATAAGATCATGGGGATAACATGGTTCCACCCTTGTGTGTGTGATCTGGATCTATTTTATATCAATCTCAGTCAAATCTAAAATCAGTTGGAGTGGAGGAATTTCTAGGCTTCATGTGGCTTTGAGAAATCCATGCCCTTGGTTTAATAGAGCATTCCAATTAATTTTCTAATCTATTTTCATATTAGATCTATTTTTTGTGTAAACATTGTAGTTGTTTTTGTGCAAGATCAATCCTATATCTCTTCATGGTTTGGGTAGAAACAACAAGGCAGATCATGTTTACATGTATTTCCTTTTACTAGAATGTGGGTATTACATCTTTCCACATCTATCTAGTTTCTTTTTTCTTCTGAAGGGATCCTACTGTCTATTTTTTTATTGGCCTCGATGTTGGTGCTAGCATTGTTTCTTCCTAGTTCGCATCCGTAGATGTAGTGTTCTTCATGATATGGTGGATTCTCTTGGTTGTGAGCTCTATGAGCTCTACCAATGCTTCCAATGGTATCTCTTTTAATGTGCACTCTTCCTCTCTATTATACGAACTTGGTGTCGAGGTCACCACTCTCAGTCTTTAGCAAGTGTGAATTGTTTGAAGGTTGGTGGGAAAAATAAGGAATGGTATAGATACTATCATTCGATCCTTAATAGTGATTCCTCTTAAAGGAAATCCCCTTAACCATCCACTATTTAATGTCCTTAAAAATACACTCTGAAAAAAAATAGTAAGGGTCTTTGAGTAACTATATAACATATGAAAATGTCTCTCTTTCTTGGTTTTAACCTTATACTTAGTAAATTAACTTCAGCACTAGGTTAAATGTGATGAATTTAATTTTTTATACTACATGAATGTATGATTATTCTTCCGCGATTGATATGAGAAATGTCATAATTTCTTTTTCTTATTACTCTTATTATTTTTCTATCATGAACTATATGGAATTAGTTGGTTTTCTCTACTTTATTGATGATTTATAATATTTATGTGGGTTACTGTTTTATTTTGAGAGAGTCCCTTCTCATTTGTATGGCTATTGGACCATAGAAGGCCTCATCTTTACCTATAATATTGGCTAATATAATTCATTCTTATATTGTTGCAGGTTCAGTTCTTTCGTAATCTAGATGGGGTTTCAATTTCTTGTTAATGCCTAATAGTTCAAGGGTGACGTTTATGTTAATGCCATATTATTAAAACTACACCTAACTTTTGTAACCAAGGAATATATTTCCTTTGGTATCCCATATCATGATTATATAACATATGTTTTACTAGCTTGGGTAATCTTAGCAAGATAATTTGATACTATGGTTGTAGGTCCATTTTAATGGTGCATGCAAATGTAAGGTGGCTATCCTTGCACACCTTCGTTAATATTATTTAGCTATGCATTCTATGGTTTATATGGTTATAAAATATATACTTTTATACTTGTACGCCAATATCGAATTGTTTATGTAATACCATAGTACAAACTTTAATGTAGTGTTTGTTGGGGTTTTTATTTTGCTCATGTGAAAAGGCAAGATCTATGTGGTTACTGGTCTTCCATGTTGACAATTGAATCAAAGCGATGTACTTGGGCTTTGCTAACTTTCGCAAAGGAACTACACTTCTTTTACATTTGGTGTTTTTTGATTTGCATGAAGGGAATAGGGAGGTCGAGGGGTTTTACCTACTCCCATGGATTATTAGTTCTAATGTATGTCATGCTTTTTAGTCTATGTGGTTATGTAAGTTTTAGTGAGATATTATATTTCTATGTTGGTATGGCCTTGAAAATGATTCAGCTCATTGAATCATTTTTGATAATTTTTTTTGTTCAGTAAGAAATACGCTGCTCAGGTATTTCCTCTTTCTACTCACCTTCAGTCCCAATAGAGTCTTAATATTTGATATAGACTCTTATCGACTTCCAACTCATTTCTATTGTAGGTAGAAATTATTGGGGCATGAAGGTTAGCGATTTCTTCACTTAACATGGATTACAAGTAAGCTATAGGATTATTTGGGCCAACTTCAATTCATGGGAGAGGTGGGTTGAAAGATATGTTTCTTATACTTTTACCTATGTTTGATGATAACAATGCCTGGTATGGTTTGTGATTCCACTTGGAGTAACGTGGGTTTTTTGGGCTAGTTTTTTTATTAGTCGCAACTATGAGACAAGGTAAATAGTTTTATGGGGATGTGGTTGATGTTGGGAGATGTTTCGATGAGTCATGTGTTTTTTTTATGTATGTACAACTCTTTATTATTTTTATGAAAGTTGTGGCCTTCTCGGCATAAATTGTGGATAGGAAAACTATAGTCTCTAAAACTTCAAGGCTTTGTATTTGTTGAAGAATTTTTTGGATTTATTTTGGTATTGTGGATATACTTATTTGAATGGATTTAATTCCTCTGTAATGAATGGTTGATAGCATTCTAATTTTAATTTTTTGAGTTGGGCATCTATTTTGGATTTCAAAAAAAGTTAGCCACAATTTGCATAAATAATATTTTAAACATATTTGTCCTAGCTATGTGTATTCGCTTAGGTATAAATAATGTTTTAAACATCAGGATTCGATCCTAAGAACAACATATTCCAACGTCAGAAAAGGAAATTTGTTACAACAAAATATTATCATCTTGATCCATGTATCAACCTTGTGCCTAATCCCTAAAGTTTCCCTAGTTAAATTTGGTTTATTATGAGTTTGTTCCTACCCGTTCCCCCCCGCTCTAGGAAAGATGGTGCTCTTCCTCCTAAGGAAAGGTGCACCAACCTATTGATGGAACTCTTTATTTTTTGTTAAGGAGTGCCATTGGAACTCTTTCCCCTCATGCAAGGTGCACCAACCCCTCCCTGGTGCTCTGCCTCATACAGTAAGGTGCACCAGGGCTGTTTAGAGGGAAAAATTGGAAGCTTCGAGGCCTTTCTCGAAGGTGGATGAGGTGGAGGACAATCCCTATATTCTAGATGAGCTGGAATTCAATTCCCTAACCTAATGGTAGGATCCCTTAGACCTCTCCTCCTAATATTCAACCTCCTTTATCCCTTCATCCTTCTAAATTGAACCCTCTCTACATTGTAAAGGGAGGAAGGACTATGGTACTCTTATGCTGCTGGAGTTTCTAGGTGATCCCTATCATCCTTTGGGAGGGAATACCACATACTTTGGGATGCTTCTATCCTCCTTTGGAGGTTTGTATTAGATTGTTAGATGGAAAATTGCAGCGTTAAGGCTAAGTCGTGATGTTCTTTCCCTATGTAATTGTATGTATTTTCTTGATTACAATAATACAAAACTATTTCCATTAATGTTGTTGTGTTAATGATATTTAGATATTTCTTCCTTAACCATTATCTTATAATAGCTTATATCTATGTATGCTTTTACCCTTTGTTTGTTTTGTCTCTTTGATAAGTTTTTGCAACTGGAGATATGAAGGCCTGGAGGTTGGAGCAACAAGGAGGAGAAGACTTATAGATCTAAGGAAAGCTACTCATCTCTTCATCTTGGATCTTGAATGATCTAGGAAAGTTGTTTAGTATTATGTACTTGATTTATTCTATATTCACTTGGACTTGGGAGATTTGGCTTGAGTCTGCTTGAGTATATTTATCCACTAACAAATTTGGTGACCATATCGGGGATCAATATAGATATGATTTGTTATTTTTTTTATTTCATGTCTCTTTATAAATCCATTTCATAGCCTTTAGATTCCCTATCCCCTTTAAATATTTTCTTTGAAGATATTTATGAACCTCCTTGACTCTTTTTTGGTTTAGTACTAGGCCTCTATCACTTCTCCCTTAGGGGATCTAGCCTCTCCGGCCCTTTGATGCACCCAGGTAGTGTATACAGAGAGTTTTTGTCTTGCTATATCCCTTTCCCTTGAGAGTAAGTGTGCCACTAGAACTCTTTTCCTGTGTAGTAAGTGCACCAGCCCCTCTCTGGCACTCAACTTAGATTTCCTTCATTTTTGGGTTTTGGTTTGATGACTATTTTTTGTAAGATACATATGATAGTCATACACCCCCTAGGCCCAACATTGTCTATGTTTGGAATTGTTTTTGTTGATATTGGGATGCTTTTCTAGTAAAGCGAGTGACTTGGATGTGGAGGAAAATTTCAATCCCAACCTGTTGGTTCAGTATTTCCATCCCTAATCACATTACCAAATATTTCCATATTTATTCATATTGTTAGATATAATCTACAAACCCTTCCTCCACCCTCAATCATTGAGTTTTGGTTGCATTTTGGTAGATTCAGAGCAATTCTTAAGTGTTTTTGAGTTGTTAGGATGCTTGTCATTTTTTGTTTTGATTTCTGAATGATTAGAGTCTTGTAGGTATTCTCTCTTTTTATGTTTATAGATATGAAAAGAGTTTAGTTATCAAGTTTCAATTTAGTATATCCATTTGAAAGTCAAAGTGCTTCTCTCCTTTGTTTTATAGATTGTTAAGTTTTGTCCCATCATTGTCTTCATTGCGCTTTTGGACTATTATTGTAGAAAGTTAGAATTTGTGCACTCTAGGGAGGAACTATTCTTTTCTTTGCTACTCATGTTCATGTTAGTTTGAAAAGAAAGGTATTTCCCTACCTTAGTTATTTTTTATCGAAAGGCAAACGCGCATCGTCATGTAGCTAGGGTTTGCATTCTTTTTACATTTTCTGTCTACACCTCATGCATCAATTTAACCGCATAAGATAAAATTAATGCTAGCTTAGGATTAAAATAGTTTAGTAACTATGTGTAAGTTAGAGACATGTTCCAGCATCTTTAAGCATGGAAATTGACGTTATTTTCTTGCACTGCATGTCAAGGTCTTGTAGTTCTTCCACGTAACAACTAGTATATCGAATGGATATTTGCATACCTTTGGGTATATAGAAAACTAATTCACTTACTTGGTACTATATCAAAAGGATCCTATCGAGTGGTTGTGCATTATAAATAACCACTACGGAGTTGAGCTCCCCGTACCTAGTGTATATTGGGAGACTCTCTTAGGATTCTTGTGACCAACTAAGTTAACCTTTTGGTAGTCTTCGAATAAAAAAAAACTAAGAACAACACTTAGGGAGATTACTACGCATGTTTCATCTAGGTAGTCAATTATTCAAACAAGGGTACCATACCAATCCTCCTTGTCATGTTTTACTGTTGTACCCTATGGTATATAGCAAGTTGTGGCACCTTGATAATCCCATGAGCATACTTACTTCTCATATACTCCTATTCATAAAGTTTTCTTGTTGCTTTTAGACTGAGTAGTGTTTTATTTGTGTGGTACTTTAGAAATTCTTAGAGAGTTTATATATGGGAGACTCTCCTGGGACCACTATACAAAAGACACCTTTTCAAGGTATGTCATTCGTTTCTCCTCCTTCTGGAGCTGTTGGTCCTCCGTTCATGGCCACTTTGAGTCTTCCCGAATGGAATATAGGATTACCTATGTGGTTATTATCCAATATTTTTATACCAAATGCACCTTTTTGTGTTGGATAAAGGTCCTTCACCACATGAGAATCAATCTCATGTTAACCCTTCTCCTTCTTCCTCGAATGTTGAATCAACTTCCATTTCTTCCTCTTCACCTATTGATAACTCTTATCTTAGTAAATGGGTGGGTAAGAAGAGGACGAAAAGGAAGGATAAGAAGAAGAAAACTAATCATAAGGTCACATATCCAACCTTTGATCATCATGTTGGAAACCCGTCATCCACTGATAATAGTGTTGATAGTGTTGAATTTCCCACAATAACACCAAATAAACCTAAGTTCCCTTGTAGACTTTACAAAGGTAACCATCTTCTAAATTATTGTCATGGTTTGTCCCAATTTTTAGATGTGTGGTATGAGGCTTCCCAACACTCCATGTCATCAGTCTTTCATCTTCATATTGATGATACTTCGTCAACTAGTGACTCTGTGGTTAAGAGTCCAAATCAAAAGGCCAAATATCCTTGTTCTCTATGTAAGGACATGCACCTTACTTACTTTTGTACTCTCATGGATGAAGATTCTAAGTTTTTGGAATATATTATTGCTCCTCAGCAATGGCTTCAAGCAAGTTATTGTAATTTGTTAGATTTTTATCATTCAAGATAGCATTATATTACGATATTTAACTGAGAGAATAACATGCAAAACAATAAACACAAGAGACAAGAGACACAAAGAAATTTCCTCGGGGAAACCATAAGGGAAAAAATCCTGCAACTTCCTCAAAGATAGAATCAATACCAAAAGTAAAACCTAAAAACATAAATATGATCTCCTGACAATAGTAGTCTCTCACTCATGCACCCCAGTGAGTGAGTGTGTATGTGATAAATAGAGAGGCCCACTCTCTATTTATATTCTTTTTTTTACTCAATGTCCACTTTAACATGTCGGCCCCACTTAACAATTACTTACTAGGGTTGACATCTCTAGGAGAGTCTAATAACCCTAGTGCCCCACAACTATGGGGACTTTAACCCTTGATCAATAGGAGGGTTACCCACAATGACTTTGCATGACTTGATTACATCATCGAATCTCCTGATAGGAACATTGGGGGATGACATGACTCAAATACATTACAGACACTTCCCAGAATAAACATTGGGGTACAATACAGAAGATATACAAGTGAATACATTTCGAAGTTACAAATACATCAACACTCCCTCTTAGCTAGGAAGGTATTCTCTTGACACAATTTATCAGCACAAGTATTCTTCTTTGTATCATCTAGATCATCATTGAGTTCTCGTCATCTTCATCTTCAAGTCATATTCATCTTCAAGTCAACTTCATCTGGATATGGATCATCGCTCGATCTAGATCATCATCACTAGATCTAGATCATCACTCGATCTAGATCATCATCACTCGATCTAGATCATCACTTGATCTGGATCATCACTATTGGATCATCACTGTTGGATAATCATCACTCGATATGGATCTAACCCTAAGTTATAATGGCCCGCCAAACACTTACATCTGACCTCATCTTGTAAGAAAGGCATGCCCAGCACTCACATCTAACCATGAGAAGAACACATGCACCATCATGTCAGAATGGCACGGCCCTTACATCATACCATGGGAGGGCCCAGCATGCCCCCACGTAAAAATGGCCCATCCATTACATATGACCATGGAAGGAACTAATCCTCTCACCATGTCAGAATGGCTCTCAGTCCCAGACTGATGGTTCCTAGTAAGAGACCAAGTGCCTCCATTCTCCTAGAGAATGGCATCAGCCGTTATGTCTGATCAAGTGGGAACACATCCCTCAATCACATCAGAATGGCCCTGCACTTATATTAGATCATATGATATTACATCCCACAGTCATATCAGAATGGACCTCACTCCTAGACTGAGTATTCTTGGTAACTGACGAGGTACCCCCATTCAGAGAATGGAAATTAGAGATTATATCTGATCATGTGGGAACACATCCCATAGTCACCTCAGAATGGCTTAGCACTCACATCTGACATGGAAGGAACCAATCATCCCGCCATGACAGAATGGCTCAGCCCTTACATCTGACCATGGAAGGAACCAATCCTCTCAACATGTTAGAATGGATCTCAGCTCTAGGATGAGTATTCCTGGTAACTAACCACATGCCTCCATTCAGAGAATGGAATTGAACACTTATATCTGATCATGTAGGAACCAATCCTACAGTCACCTCAGAATGGATCAGCACTTATATCTGACATGTGAGGAACCAATCCTCTCATCATGAAAGAATGGCTCAGCCTTGACATCTAACCATGGAAGGAACCAATACTTTCACCATGTGAGAATGGCTCATGGAATCATCACTTCCCCTTGTAGGGAGCCTTGATCTGGAGAACACCAAGCTTCTCCTTGAAGTACTCAAACTTCACTCTAGACAATGGCTTAGTCAACACATCAGCTATATGTTTGTTCATCGCAACATACTGGAGTGTCACTGTTCCTCTCTACACCATATGCATGATATAGTGATATTTTATCTCGATATGCTTCGACTTGTCATGGAACACTGGGTTCTCCGATAACTTCACACAACTCTGGTTGTTGCAATATATACAAGTAGCATCTAACTGGATATCAAATAAATCAAACAGTAGCTTCCTTAGCCATACTGTCTCACAACTAGTTGAACAAGCTACGACATACTCTGCTTCAACTGTACTCAGTTCCACAAAAGACTGTTTCATGCTAAACCAAGAGATCACACGTGATCCCATACTAAATCAACACGCTGAAGTGCTCTTCCTATTGATGGCACTGCCTACCCAATCTAAATAAACATAACCTTCTAGGTTAATCTTTTTTATTCTCTTCATACTTGATCCCATAATCAATTGTACCCTTTAGGTACCTTAGAATATGCTTTGGAGCAATCAAGTGAACATGTCTCGGATCTGTCAGGAACTGGCTCAAGGTGTTCATAGCAAAGCGAATATTTGGTCTCGTGTGTGTTAGATACATCAAGGACCCAATCATCTGATGATACATCATAGCATCAACTGCTTCTGATGAAGCATCACTCAATAGCTTCAAGTTCAATGCCATAGGTGTGATCATGGCCTTGCAGTCCATCAACCTGAACCTCTTCAAGATTTCTACTAGATTTAATCCCTCTGAAGCTAAGAATCATTCTCCCTCTTTCTTTCGTAATATATGCACTGAAACATTCTATACTGGAGTGACAAGTAGCTTCCTTTGCTACTAATATTCTATGTATCCATCTAGGGTAACTGGATACGAAGATCCTCTATCTTTGAATGTTTTCAAAAGTTCGTCTTGCACCCAACTATGAGATTGCCATCCTCTATAGGATTTCATCTTCAACCTTGTAGAAAAGGTTAAGATCTTCACCAAGCTCATCGTGTATGTGTTATCCCATGGGTGTATTCTGAGCTTTTACAAGGCCTTCTTTCATTTGCACACATGATTCTTCCTATCATGTGTCTCAACTCCCACTGGCTGCAAATGTCTCTTCATAGTCTATGCCTTCTTTTCGTGAGAAGCCTCGTGCTACGAATCTTGCCTTGTATCCCATGATGTTTCCATCTACCACATGATGGAACTAATAAATACGAACTTTACTTCTTCATAGCTGGAAGCTTCTGCATCAATGATGTCATTACATTCATCATATTATTCTTCCTCTTGAACTGTCGTCACTTTTTCTTCGGAACAAGTCTCATCCTTCTTTGCTTGTAGGAAATTTTACGTGATCTTTCCTACAAGTCCAATGCATTAGTTGTATGGTTAGAAACACTCATAAGGAATATTCATAATGGAAAATTCTTATGCATAAATATATGATCATGCAACTATTTTATCTAATAAAACATTCATCCATATCTCACGAAACTTTCTAGATGCCTTCCATCTCTACCATGACAACCTTGAGATTGTGCACTAATCCAATATGTTAGCAAAGAGGTTTCATTTTAGATAAGTAGCAATGGAGAGTTGTATATCACCATGAGCTACTTACCCATCACATGTGTATTAGTAGTATAGTGTCATTAGTGCAAACATTCTATCATGCATAATACATCAACTGAATAAAAAAAAGTGCATAAGAAAACAATATCATGAAATGACAATTGAATACTTATCTTTAATTGTTTCATGGGTAGACTCCTTCTTGAGCCTTTAGCTTCATCATATTCTTCATTCATAATAGCATCGTTTCTTAAACAAATGCTAAGATGGATAAGAGGTTCTTCGATAGTTGAGTTCTTCATATTCATCATTGCTTGAGGGATCTTATTTGGATCATGAGAGCTTGAACTTCAGTTTCTCCCATCTTCTCTTTTCTTATTATGAGTCGAGCTTCTTTTCTTGTGTGCACTCTTCCTAGAGTCTACTAAAGGTAATCACTTCCTTTCAACACACATTCCTTGAATGAATGAAACCCATGATCTTGAAAGGCCATTAAAGGTGGCTATCACCACTTATGCATTCTCCACTTCTTCTACTACTACAAGTTGTTCTTTGATTTGAGAGACCCTCTTAAAGTATGACTGTATGGTCTCTGCATTCTAAATATTCACATTCTTAGACTGTTTTCTCAAAGTAATATTCTAATTTATGTTCTTCCATTCAAATAGCTTAGTCAAGGTATCAAACATCTCTTTCGGTGTCTTTAGGGAAGACACTTGTGGTATAAGGTGATTCGTCAATTAATTATCAATGATCTTCTTGGCCTTGACCAAGTTCTTCTGGTGTAGGGATTTTAGCCTCATCTCCCTCTAGAACTGGAACCTCTCTACTCATGTAGGTATCCAATTCATTTTCTTTAGAGAGATCATATACTTTCATACTTGGAAGTTGTCAAATTCACCAAGCTTATCATCAAGCTGATGTGATAGATCACTTTGAAATGAGAACCTCAAATGAAAATAGAAAAAGATTAGATCTTACCAATTTGAGGTGTCCGTCCTGGTTTCGGAGCTGGCTGATCTAGGGTTTGTCAGTTAAAACCTAATTTTGAAAACTTGGAATATTTTAGATATGATTCTCTACAAATATAGACATCTTCAAGGTGAGCTGTCCAATGTACTCCTTTTCTGAAAACAGTGGAGGGAAGCTCTCGGAACAGGAAGCCTTACTTTTCCAATTTCTTTTGTAGAAATTCCTGATACAGTTTATGTGGTATCTCTAAACTTAATGCTCCTCTTTGTCTCGAACTTTGTACTAAATTATCCTCACCTATCAGTGTTCCAACACCACAGGTCTCATCAGATTTGGTTTCATAAACTGGGACTTATGATCATTTTCCCAAGGTGACCTATTTAAGAACTGTTCAGCATAACCAAGTTGTACGAACTGCCACGTGTTACTTTTACATCTTCGGGGTATGAAACATATACCATAGAAATTAAAGTCCGTTCCCTTTCTGGAACATCTTCATAAATTTTATTTGGACCTTTGTATCCCAAGATATAGCAATTATCCCGAGGTGTCCTATTTAGGGATGAATCCTCGAAGAGGCTAGAACCCTAACTTGGAGGAATCATATCTTTTAGAATATAGTGAATCTAAGCATGAACATGGGATACAATGTAAAACAGGATTTTATCTTTAGCCTATGAAATTTTTATCTCCTGAGCATTCTCCATTTTTGATATATAGCGAATGTACCAAATCTTATCAGTATTTTAGGGTTTTTTCGGCCTGAGGTTAAACTAGGGTTTGACTTTCCCGGAGTTCTACCCAACCAAAAATATCAACCCAGGTCTCTAAACTTCTATTTTGATGAGGAGAGAAATCCTATGCCAGGCTCACTCAAAAGTTCCTCTTCTATAAGAAGCCCTAATTTCCCACACCAAAAACTGAAAATGCTCGGAATCGAATTACACTTCAATAGAAATATGCGCCCTTTAATGGAGAGTCAGCCTAAGAAGTAAGAATCCCTAGCTTCTACAGCTACACAATGTCTTCTTCTCAGGTTAGCTCTAATACCATGTTAGATTTTTATCATTTAAGCTAGCATTATATTAGGATCTTTAACTAAGAGAATAACATGCACAATAATAAACGCAAGAGACAAGAGACCCAAAGAATTTTCCTTGGGGAAACCATAAAGGAGAAAACCCCGCAACTTCCTCAAAGATAGAATCAGCACCAAAAGTAAAACACGAAAAAATAAATATGATCTCCTGACAGCAATAGTCTCTCTCTTTGATCCCAACTTCTTCTCTCTCACTCATGCGCCCCAGTGAGTGAGTGTGTATGTGATAAATAGAGAGGCTCACTCTCTATTTATACTCTTGTGTTCACTCAATATCCACTTTAACATGTTGGCCCAACTTAAAAATTACTTATTAGGGTCGACATCTCTAGGAGATTCTAATAACCTTAGTGCCCCAGAACTGTGGGGACTTTAACCATTGATCAATAGGAGGGTTACCCACAATGACTTTCCATGACTTGTTTACATTATTGAATCTCCCGATGGGAAAATTGGGGCATGAAATGACCCAAATACATTATAGACACTTCCCGTAATAAACATTGGGGTGAAATACATAACATATATAAGTGAATACAGTCTGAAGTTACAAATACATCAACATTATTTGTCCCTTGAAATCCCATTGGTTGATAAAGTGGTCGATCCAGTTCCATCCTTGGTCGATCCCACTTTTTTTTTAGAGAGTGAAGAACAGGTATTTTGTGCCACTCTTTCTTCAGGGAGTGAAGTTAAAGTGGTCAAGTTAGTGTCACTTCCACCCAATCCCACCCTTTCATCAGAGAATGTTAAGATTGAAGTAGTCACCTTGACACAGTATTCGTCTTGTCCCTCTCTTCTAGTTGAGAGTGAATTCAAACCTTATAAAGTTTTCATAGTTAGTTTCGATTCTTCTATGCAAGAGGAAATTTTGTCTCTTTCAATAGAACCCTCCCCAACTAATGAGTTTATTTCCTTTAACTGGATTAATCTAACAGAATATCGTCTTCATTCGAGTGTTCCTTTCCAGATATCTATGCAAGTTACCACTAAGAGTATACTCCACACTATTGTTGACAAAGGGGATTCTATTAGAATTCTATCCTCAACTGCCTGGAAATCCATAGGTTCTCCTCCACTTGTGGCATCCACTAATCAGGTACCATATTTTAATTGAAGACCTACTGTGCCTTTAGGGATCCTTCCTCATTTACCTATCACTCTAGGAGGGAAAAATGTCTGTATCGATGTTATCGTAGTCCAAGTTCCCTTAGATTTTAATATTCTCCTTGGGATTATTACGTATATGCCATGAAAGATGTAGTGTCCACACTCTTCAGAGAGATGTATTTTTCCCATGATGGGAAGATTGTGACCATTGATCTGATTTCCTTTGTTAAACCTTACCACCGTATGACTCCTCATCATCAGACTTCCCTAAATGTCCTACATGTTCTTGTGGTCCCTTCCCCTTCACCTGTCATGTCTCTTACCTTTGAACATCGTGACAAATTTCAGTCGTTTGAAAAGAATAGTTTATTTTCCTTATGAGGAATATTTGGGGGCATGTATCCAGTTAGGAGGAAAACTGCCAACCTATAGAAATCATGTTGGCTTAGAACTGCTTGTGATCATGGTTCCCATTCTATGTCAAGCTCGTTAAAAAATGAAATAGATGTCGATGACCATAGTTCCTACTCTGTGTCAAGCTCATTAAAAAAATGAAATTGAATGTCTTCAAGAAAAGTTATTCTTTATTTCAAGCTTGTGTATAAATGAAACAAGTTGTCAGAAGCATAGTTATTTTATGTTTCAAGTTTGTGTAAAATTGGAACATGTCACCTTGATCAAAGTTCTTATTTCATGTCAATCTCGTTAAAAGATGAAAAATATTCTTCCATTGTGTCAAGGCTCAAATTTTGAACCTTCTTTTCATCTACTTGTAAAGAAGACAAAAGGAAGTTTGGGGGCATGTACCCTACTGCTCTATATTAGAATTAAGCTACTTGACAATTATACTTGAGGACAAGTACCAACCTCTGGATATCATGTTGGGAAATCACCCATCAATGGGAGTCATTTTGAGCATACTTTATTTTATTTTCATGCTCATTAATCCATGAAATGACCTTTTGAGCATAATTCTTATTATATGTCAAGGTTGTTAAAAAGTGGAGCAGATACCCTGAGCTTTCTTTCAACCAATCTTCAAGCTCATTAAAAACAGTAAGATGGTTTTGAGATTACTTTTCATTTTTTGTGCTCTTGTTAAAACATGAAAACTAGTTTTAGCTTACTTTATTGCTTTTTGGGGATATGGATGAAAACATGAAAATGGTTTTGAGTTCCTTTTATACCTTCGACATGCTCTTTAAAAACTTAGTGAAGAGGTATCCAATGTAATTTTACTATTTTTCAGACTCGTTAAAATTTGATTATGAAAAAAAACCCTAATAGAGTCATCTTTGAGCTCTTTTCGGACTCCAAAAATGTGAAAAGATAGTCGAGTGAACTTGTCTTCTTCATGCTCGTAAAAGGACCTAAAGATTCATCTTCATGGCGATAGTTTACCCCCTTTTCGAACTAGGGGGAGATACTTATGATTAAGTTATACTACAACCAATAATGATTAGAAGAGTTCTCCTGAGAACTAGTTTATACTTTTTCATGCCTCGAGGACTAAATTTACAAAAAAATCCACCATTGAGTCTTCTTAGTCATTTCAATCTCTCTAAACATGAAACTCCAAATGAGTTTACTTTCATTTGAGTCATAAAATCAAATGATGAAGGATCCTTTTCCTAGAATGTACCCCTCCTTTCTCAGGTTCATAAAAGATATGACAATGGACTCATCGCTTTATGAGCTATATAATGAGTGTTTGTTATCCTCTTTGAACTCATAAAAAATAAAAGAGGTATTGATCCTTCATGATGGGAAATTATGGGAAGAGTTGGTGGTTCATTGTATTTAGGGTAGTACATAGTCACTCTTGAACATGGTACTCATTTGCATATGCATTAAGTACTTGGGTAATCCATTTTTCTTCAAGTCGTGTTTATTCCTTGAGTCTTCTTACTCATTTGGGTTGTCCAAGAAATCTCTCACCATGAGTTGCATTAAAGGATTGCTATCATTCTAGTCAAATTCGGTACTGCCAATTCATTCCATGCCCATGTTCAAGAAAAATTTGATCTTCACTGTCTGTAGTCAGTATACCTTCTATCTTATTGTCCATATCTGAGTCAGTCTCATATATCACATTGTTTTCTGGTTTACTCTAAAAAATCTATGATCATGTTTTGTGTCGGTGATGGGAGATTCATCATGGCTCTCCTTCGACGAGTCTATTCCTGCTCACTTGAACACCTGATCTAGGGGTTAGAATTAGAAAACAAGACAATTACCTTGGTACTTCATGCCTTAATTCTAGGTTACCTTGCTTTAAACATGATTTTACATCACCGTCTCTTGATTGAAAGATTCTACTAGGTGTTCGAGTCCAAGTACTTTATTCACACTTGGCAGAATGTACTGAGATACCTTAGGAATCATTGACATCAATGGTGATTTCCCTCATGCTTATTAAAAAATTTCATTAATGACTTCTAATCAAGTGGTTTCTACCATGTTCGATGTTAAGACATTGTAATCATATCATTAGATTCATATCATTGTGGGTTCGTATTGAACAACATGGGTTTATGGACTTCTTTCCCATGTTGTGATGGAGTTTGTTTGAGTTTGTTGTGATGGAGTTTGATTCATGGATGTGTTATCATCTAATAATCGATCTACATTTGTGTCTAGTAGCCATGATTGTGTTCATTCGATCTCTACTACCATGGATCTGCATTGTATTGGTCAGTAGCCATGATATGAGTCACCTAATATTTGAGCCAGTTGTACTACATCATCCTCCAACCAACATCCTTGCCTTAGATTTTTTCACTTTGCAAAGCATTCACCTATAACATTCCTCTAACATCATGCTTTGTGGGGCATTCTGTTACACCGAAGCCTCGTCATAACGATGCATGTGTCATCCTTGTGCATAATCCCTAAAGTTTCGTAGCTAAAGTTGATTTATTATGAGGTTGTTCCTTGTGCATAATATTCATTATTTTTTCTTGTCTGGGGATAATTATTGTATGTTATTAATTTAGGGATTTTATACTTTTAATAGATTCCTAAAGGGATCATACATATTTATATTATCTAGATGTATATTATTAACATTTCTAGGTTTTAGGGGTTTGTCTCTAAGATATAAGATTAAGATCCTCCACCTAGTTAGGGTTATGGAGAGATTTCTCCCTAGACTAGTAATAGTCAATGATATTTATTCAAGTTTAGTATTATGTGTATTTCTATTAGAAATTGAATGCCATCCAAAATATAAAAGTTGAAATAAAATCTATTACTTAATAAAAATATATGTAGTTTATATACATATAAAACCTAAGTTTAAATATCAATAATAAAGATATTGAAAGTTAGAGATATAAAATAAAAAATACAGTCTACAAAAATTGTAATCATTCTTGAACAAATAAGATACTCAAGATAATTTATATCAACTAAACAAAGTTAGTATAAATCCATCCATTAGAAAACAACGACGAATTACTTATCAGTCCATTTCGCTTATCGATTGATTTGGGATTTGACATGTTCTTCCTAATCATAGACCTTGAACTGTTCCTAGTTCATCTCAACATGTCACCTGGAACTGAATCGAGAATTCAAGAAATACTAGAAGGTTTAGGGAAAATTTGGTAACGTTGTTAACTAACCACTTGAATAGTCACAATTTCTATTCAACAACCGTTTCTAGAGTCTTAAAATAGCTTATTCCCTTCCCAATCTTCCTTGCACACACCAAAATCTCACTTTTGTAATTTCAGCTCTCAATATACCTACAATTAAACCCTAGAGTGAATTAGGGATCATTTCCATTGCAACGTCCCCTTTCTACTATTTATAAGTTTTTTTGAGAAAAAAGGATTATATCATTTAGGTTTAATCACTCTGTTTAGTATCTAGTCAAACTAAGTGTTCTGTATTTACTTTTATTTAATTATTTGATTTTAAACTCTCACAGTTTAATTATAGAAAATAAAACTCTCCTAATTGATTAAATAATAATAACATTTATTCCTATCATCTAGTTTATTTTAGTTAACAACTACTCAACCATTTTGATCTCTTTGTATTCTCTATCCTTCTTTTAGTGATATCCCCACTCGGTCTTTTGAAATCATAAAAGGATATAAATATCATAAAATTTAATAATAGTAAATATGTTTCTAGCTCAACATTAGTAATTCATGAAGACTCTAAGTTCTCTAGAGCTTCACTTGCTCAACACATAAATAGACAATACTTCTAGTTCTCTAAAGATCCAAGCTCAGCACCACTTCAAATAATAGTCTTTGGTGATCAATAGTTTGTTACTCAACACCATTGATTGTTTCTAAAATAATCTAAGTGTTCCATATCTTCATAGTTCGACACTTACTAAATAATTAAATGAAAAAATAAAATAAAATAATAAGAACAAATAATCTTTATTTTTGGGATATTACATCCCACCCCACTTAGAACAAAACTGTCTTGGTGTTAGAATTTTCAAATGAAACTCTAAATCAATGCGGGGTAAATATATTTCAATGTAGTTTCATTCTTCCATGTGTCCTCTTTAGGCCTGTAATGATTCCATTGTACTTTCTGTTGGAGAGTGGTTCACTTCTCGAGTTTTACTTATCTCTTTTCCAATAAATGAAGGGGTAATGACACAAATTCTTCGTCGGGTTCTACCTTTAACAACTACCAATCAATGACATGTTTAGTATTGTAAACACATTTCTTGAGTAATTACGCATGAAAAAAATTATGAACCCTCACATGAAAAGGTAGTTCTAGTTCATAGGATACTAGGCCCTTCTTGCCCAATATTTTAAAAGGCCCAAAAAATTCGGGAGCTAGCTTCCCACATCTTCCTAAGATTAAGAAAGATATTTTTTATTTTACTTTTAAGTAGACATGGTCTCCAATATGATACTATATATATTTTATGTTCCTGTAGGCATAAATGTTTTTCTTATCATGTACTTCCTTTAGATTCTGGTATACATTCGTAATTGATTGTTCCAAATCATTTAGTAAGTATTTACCTAACATGATCCTATCCATTGGGTTGCCCCAACTAACCATTCTTTTACACTTTTAGCCATAGAGAACCTCAAAGGGGCTCATCTTGGCCGACGTTTCCTAACCATTGTTGTATGCAAATTCTGTAAGGTGTAACCAATCTTCCCACTTCTTCGGATTGTTCATTACATACATTCTAAGCATATATTCAAGTATCTTATTTAATATTTATGTGCGTCTGTATTATATGGATGATAAGCAATACTGAAATTTAATTGCTTCTTTAATCTTAAAAACAATTACTTCCAAAATTTACCTGTAAACTTTGCATCTCTACGAGAGATGATGGTCTTAAGTATCTGATGAAGTCGAAATTTTTCTTTTAGAAAAATATCTATAATATGAACAACTTTATAAGTTGAATTTACTAGAATAAAATGTGCATCATTAGATAATTTATCTACCACCACCATGATAGAGTTATTATTTTTCTTACTTTTAGGAAAACCTGTGACAAAGTCCATGCTAATTATTTCCCATTTCCATTCTTGAATGGGTAATTGGTGAAGAAAAACAACTCATTGATGATGTTCATATTTAACTAGCTAACATTATTGCATTTTTCAATAAATAATGCTATATTAGATTTCAATTTTGGCCAGAAAAAATGTTTTTTCAGTGCTAATATAATTTTCTAATATACTAGATGTTTGGAATATGGATCCTTATGGAAATCGGTCAATGTTACATACCTAGTATTTCATATTTATAGAACATACAATCTTTTTTTAGACCATAATAACCATGTTTCATCGATTTTGTATTCTTTTTGCTACTGAAACAACTTATTTCCTTGCATTTTTGGACTGATTTTTGTGTAAAATTGATCATTTTTAACTGGTGTCCTAATTCTGTCATTTAAATCAGATCTTGTTTGAATTTTTGTTACCTCATTAAGCATATGAACTTTGTAAATTAAGTCATCTACAATTTTATTTTATTTTCCTTTGATGTGTTGAAGCTCCAAATTGTATTCACTAAGGAAAGCCATCCCTCTCACTCATCTAGAATTTAAATATGGAAGATCGAAAAAATAATTAAGACTCATATTATCTGTTTTAAGATGAAATTTATTCCCCGTGAGGTAATTCCTGTGAAATTTTCAACGCATGGATAATGGAAGCCATTTCAAGGCCATGGGTTGGGTATTTTTCTCACATTTCTTTAGGTTTTGAGACTCATAATAGATTACATAGTTATCTTGCATAAGGAATCCCCTAAGACCCTCCTTTCTTACATTTGTACAAAAAATGAAATCCCCATCGATATCAACAATTTTAAGTATTGGTGCAGTAGTTAATAGTTGCTTTAATTTTTGGAAAATTTCTTCACATTTTACAGTCCATAAGAATTTTAATTATTTCTTTTGCAAGGCTATCATAGGGTAGGAAATTCAAGAGATTTTTTCAGTAAATTTCCTATCATATCCTGAAAATACTATGAATTATCTTATATCTAAGGCACATGTAGGTGTAGGTAACTCTTCGACGGATTTGATCTTTTTAGATATAGGAAGATACATTCTTCTGAAATGACATGGACTAGATATTGAATTTGATGTTTATAAAAATGACACTTACTAAACTTGGGATATAGGTGATTCTCTTGTAGCATTTTCAATATAATCTTGAGATGTTCTTCATGATGCCTCTCACTTCTAGAAGATATCAGTATGTCATATATAAATAATATCTTAAATTTGTCCAAGTACTTACTTAATATATTGTTAATCATGCACATAAAATATGTGAGTGCGTTAGTTATCCCAAATGGCATTACCACAAATTCATAGTGACTGTACTGGGTCCTAAAGGAAACATTTCTCATATTAGGGTTTTTTCTCGGATCCTTAGTTGATGGTGTCTCAACCTTAATTCAATATGCGAGAATATTTTTTCTTCTTTGAATTGATCAACCATATCATTTATCTTAGAATGTTGGTACCTATTCTTTATATTTATCTTGTTTAACTGTTGGTCGTCAATGCACATGCGCATCATAATGCCTTTATTTTTCCCAAAAAGGATCGGTGCTCCCCATGGGGAAAAACTTGGCCTAATTTCCCCATTTGAAATCAATTCGTATAGTTGTAATTTTAGTTCTACTAACTCACATGTATTCATTCGATACGGTGCTTTTGAGACTAGTATCGCTCCTCGTACCATCTCTATAGAAAAATATTCAATTTTCTATCCAGTTTCCTCAAAATTTTGAATATTAACTGCAGATAACTTGGAGCCCTTTATTATGTCGTTTTTGGATTCTAGTGTTAATATTTTTATGACATAAATTTTCTTTGCATGTATTCCTTTCACGATTCTTTGTTTTCCTTTCTTCTAAGTACAAGTGAGGGTTTTATCAAAATAGTTTAGGATTGCGTGGTGTTGTTCCAATTAGTCCATTCCTATTAGTATGTCATAGGATACTAAAGGTAGGATACTCAAATATACCTATGTTATAAATCCATTCATTTCATGTTTACATCCTTGAGCTAGTTCAGAAATCTTTATTTTTGTACCAGTAGCTAGTTGTACCATACAAGTTTTATTGTGTTGTACCTTGTTTAATTTGAAAAATTCAACAATTTTGGGAGATACAAAACTATGGAAAGATGATGCATCTATTAAAATGAATATAGGATCAGTTTATATATTACCATCTATTTTGACCATGGTGGATTTATGGTCAACCTTTCTTCCCTTCAGTGTTGCACAAATTTGGGGTGTCCTTGCAATGTCTTCCATTGTTGCTTCTTCTCGTAAGTTGTTCATAATTTTGTTAATTTTATATAAGAAATACTTTTATTAATGGGGGGGCTTCTCATACCTAACATTTCACTTGCACCGGGGTTATTTTAGATCCCTCATGTATTGTTAGTTTGTTTACACTTTGACCTGACATACTTGATTGGGTCCCATATTTGCCAAAATTTTAATTAGTCTAAAATTGGTTGTTCTTCCGATATAGGGGTGGTTTAAACCCTTTCCTTAGGCTATTAGTGGAAGATTTAATATTTAACTTCTTCTCTTTTAGGTTTGGTCCCGTGTTGATTGTGCTCATAACAAATCCTTTCTTTGTGAAAGTATGCCTCCAACGCATTGGTGGAATCAAATTCAATTATATCTTTAAAGTAAGTAGGAAGGAGTTCTAGGAATTGTTGTATTTTTACTTTCTCATCTTTGATATAAGGAACATAGTGCATCATTTATAGGATTTTTTTGATCAATACATCCATGGTTATGGATTTAACTCATGAAACTCTTTGATTTTTGTATCAAAGAATAGCTGAAACATATATTTTTCTCGGAATAGCTTCTTAAAGGTTTTCCATTTGAGTTCCATATCTTTCAGTTTCTTGGTGATTTTTAAAGATTTCCCCTACCTACGACCCTTTCCATTCACATTGTATATGGCTAGTCAATCCTTCATGCTACTAGAGGAACTCTTCATCTTTTTCTCTTGCATTTACGTCTCCTTCAAATGTTGGAGCATTGATTTTATGGAACTCTCCTTGCTGAATATTAATCTTTTATGTTTATTTTTGCATGGGGATGATGGATATATTTATGAAGAAATTATTCTATAGCAATCTTTGGTACTTTCAGAGGAGGAATTTCAATTTTCTTGAAAAAGAAATTTCTTTTTAGGTTCTATAATGATAGATCTCTTTCTATGACATCATTTATTCATACGTTCACTTTCTAAGTATATTTTCGGATGCATATTTCTTATGTTTGCAAGTGTTTGCATCATTTATTCATTTACTTTATGTTGTTCCCATATTTATTTGTTGTTTTCATCCTTAAAGTAATGAAAATTAGCTTGTAGACTTTGTACCATTTTCAGCGGTTTAGAGGTAGTAGAAAGCCTAAGGTTCACATTCAGTTTAATCACAAATTCCTCTTCTCTAGGTGGTGAATTCAGGATACCATGCTCACTGTCATCATTTTTAGTATCCATGTTGGTTTGAAAATAAAAAAGTGCAACAAATAAAATTTATTAGATCTATTAATTTTCAGGGCTTTAGTGACGAGCTCGTAGGTCACTTAGTTTTTGAACTTAGCTCTAATACCACTTGTAATTTCCCTAAAAATAAACCCTATTTTTTTTATGAGGGTCTTTGGGTAAATATATAACATATGAAAATTTCTCTCTCGCTTGGTTTTAGCCTTGTACTTAGTAAACTAATTTCAACATTGTGTTAAATGTGATGATTTTCTTGTTTATATTGTTTGCATGCCTAATTATTCTTCTTCCATTGTTATGGGAAATGATTTCATTGCTATTTTTATGACTCATTATTTTTCTATCATGAACTATATGGACTTGCCATGATTTTCTATGAATTTATAAGCTAATGTATTTGTTCATGATTTATAAGGTTTCTGTGGATTATTCACTTATTTTGGGAGACGCCCTTCTCATTTGTATGGTTATTGTTGGAATATATTATATTCCTTGGAAGGTAATAATGTCTTTGTATTATGTCATAAGTTGTCTACAATCTTATGTAAAAGAGTAATACATTTAACTCATAGTTATATTGTGTTGTATTTACTTGTGTAGAGTATTTGTTCATGGTATCGTATTAAGAGATGTTATTTTGGAGAATTATATTATCCCACATGTAATATGTGAGAGTAATTCCTCCTCATCTCTTATATAATAGGGTCAAGTGAGTCTCTACATATTATGTATTCTTGATGTAGTAGTGGTATTATTGTGACACTTTTGTACATCATCTATACTCTTCAGGGTATTTGTACTTTGCTCTCTTGTAAGATTGGAGAAGACATTCTAGAGATAATAGAAGACTACCTTCCCATGGATGTAACCCATTATGGTGAACCACGTTGTTGAAACTGCAACTTTTCTCCCAAAATTCAAAAAAAATTCGGGACCCTCATTTTGCTTACATTGATTTGATTTTATTCTTTGGTTTGATTTAATGACTCTTCAAAAGACACGGTTTCTAATGCCTGAAATGATCCATTTTGGTTTTACCCTTGAACGTGTTTTCAAATGTTAAGTCGGAAGCTCTTTTGCTTGTGTTCCCGCTGTTGCGGAGAATTAATCGGCTTAGCTTCATTATTTATCTCCAATGCATTTGTCTTAATGGACTGATTTTTTGTTTTCACATCAGAACTTTTATTGCTACTTTCTCCGCAGTTGCGGATGGCAAATTACGAGGTCTCCCGATCATCATTTTGATTTTTCCACCCCGCATTGTGGTTTTCACCACTCCTTTAGTCTTGGGTTTCCCGCCTTTGCGGATGAAAAGGTCACTAGATTTCCGATCTCTTAGTTTTTTTCCCTTCCGATTTAGACTTGACATTGCGGATTGATTTGTCCTGTAGGTTTCCACCGTTGCGGCCGGCGAACACACTAACCCTCCGGTCGTTTAGTCACTTCTCCTCCGATGAAGATTTTTGCCTATTGCGGATTGACTTATCCTTTTTGATTCCGTCGTTGCGGCTCCCTATTCCACTATGGCTCTGACGATTAGTCTTACGAAGCTCCGACCCAGTCATTTGGGGTGTCTCACGGATAGCCTAGTGGTTTTCCCACCCAACGTTGCAGAAGGAATTATCCTTGCGTCCTCCGATCCATAGTTTTTCGCCATCCGATCTTTTTCCCCCTCCACTTATGTTTGTCCATATATATATATGGGACCAGACATATGGATTATCATATTGTTATTTCGACTGTTGCTCTTGTATGCTATCATTTTCTCGAGCTCGCAAGGACCCCATTGTCAGTACTCGTGTCCAGGTGTCTCAACTATGGAAGCTTGACTTCCCTTCTTCCTGTCGTCCACACAGCATTGCCAGGTAGGCTCCTTGTTACATTAGCCCGTTTCGTTCGAACTCTTGGTTGATTTTTTCTACGGTTGGGTTTTTCCCACGGTCGTTTTCCCTTGACCCGTTAGTTACATACATATATATTGAGGATTTTGTAGCATAATTGTCCGTGGAGGGGTGCGTTTTGACCCATAGGGTAGTTTTCCCATGGCCTTATATTATGCGACCCTGCGCTTAATGAATGGGGGGTTTGGTGTAGACGACCGTTACGCCATCTGCACCAATATCCCTGTATGATGATGCTTTGGTAGGGGAAGGTTTTTCATGACCTTCCCGTGGCTTTTGGAGTGGTTCCCCCCCCCCCCGTTTTGTTTCGTGCCACCCGCATCCTCAAACCACAGCTGTATGTCGTCGTGCTGTCGGTTTCGAACTCAAGCCGGTGAAGGAGATATATCACTGCACATAAGTTTTATTGATCATAGATTGCATGGGTGGTATTTTGTTAAAGCACACTACTGTTAGGGCTAGAATAATTTCCATTGGGTTTTCCTGTGCGGCGCGATGATCATGGCGCCCACAGATAGCCGTAATTTTCTTAATTTCAATGTAAATTTGTTTCCCGCTTGAGACTGGTTAATAAAACTATTTGGTATTAGACAGCAGTGTTAGCTTGCACATATTTGCTTCATTTAAGTAATTTCTGTCATGCTAAACATAGATGAAGTAAAACACTACACTCTGTTGTCTCAATGTTTGCAACTTATCTGGAAATGGCTTAATGTTTATAATTTCATATATGACACGAAGATTTTGAACTCGAAATGTCGAAGAGGCAAAAGAAGAAGGCTCCCGTGGTCGAGGAGGAGCCCAAAATAGAATTTGTCACCAAAACCGAGTACATATATGAAGACACCAAGTGCATATCTGGTGTAGATCCAGAGTACCAATGGGGAGAGATATACAGGTTGATCACGTGCCAAAATGTGCCTGATATGGGCTTGGAAGAAGAAGGCATTTATGCCAACATAGAGAGATCTTCAATGATAAAGATTGCCACAAGACCAGATCTTTTCCCATGCTCTGAAGTGATTGGTTTGATTCTGCCCCGGGCAGATGTAACTACTATGATCCTGGAGAATGCAGAACAACAAGGCTATGCTGCTTATAGCCCAGGATATGTAGCACTGGTTTACCACCTACCAGAAGCACAAGTTTTTCTGTTTGATGATTAGTTAAATAACATTAGAATGGACCTTGTTGAGACCCTTAAAATAATGTTGTTATCAGGAAAACATTTTAGAACCAGGCCTACAGGAGAGTATGATACAAAAAGCTTAAGGGCCCCGTACAGGTTCATAGCTTTAATGCTTAACATAATTTTTGGGAGAGCTCACAGCAGGTTCTTCAAATTGGAATGGATGCCAATTACTTTTTATGTTGCCACCTAGGGGACCATTTTCAACTGGGGGAACATAGTATCAAACCGTCTTTCATCCTACATGACCTCAGCTTTGGGAGGAGTGTCCCAACAGAGGTCAGCATTTTATAAGAGTTCCATACTCGCCGATTATATATTGTGCAATCATCCTTTCCCTGGACTAAGGTGCATCTAGGACAGGGAGAGAATGCATGTTTATGCTGCATACAAGTCACTATGGGTGCATAAATACCATAGTCATTATCGTGAGGTCTGTTAACAGTTCATCATGCCATTGTATATGCACATTTTCCTGATGGAGTGTGATTGCATGTCATAGGAGGCATTGCAAGTAATTGAAAAATATGCAGATTACTATCTGACTGAGGATCGCCTCTACTTTAGAATGTTTGGAGGTTCAAGAGCACCCTCCCTACTACCCAAATATGCCACTGACTACATCATTCACAAGGAGGCATTTAGGCAAGTATTCCTAGATGGCATAGGAAGCTTTTTGTTCGAACATAAGAAGACTGCCTATCCCCCTTTTCCTTTCAAGTTAGGAAGTTACAGGTTTACCAGGGTGAAGAAAGCAGATGAGTTTGTAGAAGAGTTGGAAAGGTTTCATGTTGTTGAGATTCCCTTCCATAGAAATGATTCTCACAGCAAAGTGCCTGAACACTGCAAAGAAAACAATGTCCATTTCGAATACACCCACCATTGGGATAGGAAAGAATCTGTCTTCCGTAGTGCTTTGAACATGACAGCCTTGAGGAGAATGTTCAAGAAGAAGATAACCACAAAAGGTGGGAAGGGGCAGGATGAACAAGCCAAAGCTGATGAAGAAGCAAGGCAATGAAACAAGGAAGCCCAAAGGCTTCCACAAGAAGCTGCAGTGTGGTTGCATGGAGAAGAGGAAGAGAAAAGAAACGATGCGCAAGAGGCAGCTAGAAAAGCAGAGGAATATGCAAGGAATGAAGAAGAAGAAAAGAAAAAGAAGCTTGATGAGGAGCTCTAGAAGCAAGAAGCATAGAGGCCAGAGCTGACGCAGACGGAGACATAACAGTCAGCCTCTAACACAGTTGGAGGATAGACCCAGGACATTGAAAACCCTGAGGTTCAGGACCCAAAAGTGCCGACTGCTAGCACACCTGGATGGTTTGTGGTCCCTACACTGAAGCTGGTCCCCTTTGAAAAAAAGAAAGGGGAAGAAATACCTGATTTTAACACTATTTTCTATGACAAGGAGACAAAGAGGATAGTGAAGAGAACGGAAAGGAAGGTGAAACAGGAGGTCTGCCAGGGAAAATGATAACGGATACGCCCGTTGTATTTGGAACAGACCGAGATCCAAGATTCACCATTAGAGCCGGAGCTGCACTGATTCAAGCTTCAGAAGATAATGTGGACAAAATTATGACAGACTTGGAGCAATCCAAGAGGTCCTTTGCTCAATTAAAAGACACATTGAGAAAGGAGAGAGAGGAAAGAAATAAAATGAAAAGGAAATATGAGGACATGAAAAAAGAGATAAGGTCTTCAAAGGATGAACTGCAGCTCCTCCAAGAGGAGAAACAAGTCAGGGAAAATACACAGGAGTGCCTGGAGAGAGTGCAGCAAGAGTATCAAGAGCTTAGGGTGGAGAAGGAACAACTGGTGGGAAGGATAGAAGGCTTAGAGCTGCGAAGGACCACTTTGGAGGCAAGTGAGAAGCAAGCTCAAGAACAAAAGTTGAAGCTTCAAGAGCATATATCTTCTTTAACGACTGCTCTAGAAGAAGCAGGAGAGCAGCAGGTTGACCTCCAACCCTTCAAGGAGCATGTGCTGGAACAAAAGGCCAAGATGTTTCAGCTACAAATAGCCATAGAAGAAGAGAGATGTAAAGTTTTGTAAATAGATGGCCGATTAGAGGAAATTCTAGAGACTTCCTCTTATTTTGTTGATAGATCTTAGGACGTCATGGAAGTCCTGACAGCAAGAATGACAAGGTTGGGAAATAATGAGGATACTCCTGCAGAGCTTCCCTCGAAAGATCAGCGAGACCTTTAGCAAGATTATGACTTATTAGAGTTTGCTATAAACACAACAGAAGATTTCAAAAAAGTTGTTAGGAAGACAAAAGGTGCATGCTCAGAATTCTTCAGAAGGCTCCTGATTACATATAACCAATGCCAAATAGAAGCCGAGCAGAGGCTAGAGGTTTTTCCAGACCACAACTCATTTGTGGATATTTTACAGAAGAGTTATCAAGATGAAGAAGAAAAAATACAGCACATTAGGGCCCTCAACCACCAGGTCTTAACGAGTGAAGTAGATCATTTCGCCATCAGTGTGCATCTTTTGGAGGATCAACTTCGTTTGAGTGCGACCAGAATTGAGGCCATCAAGAATCAAGCCGCGAAGTTCAAAATAAACATTCAATTTTTGGAACCTTGTGTGTTTGAAGGCATCGCCTCTAAGGCTTTGGCATGGAAGAAATTCCTAAGTACTCAAGCCGGGCCCTCCTCGTGAATAATTTATTCACTTCTGTAAAATTTAACGATTTTATAAACATTTGAGGAAAGTTTCGGGAGGCGAAAAGTTGGGAAGCCCAAGGGTTATTCATGGGCAGCCCAACAGTTTCACCCTTTTCGTATAAATATAGGAGACTTAGAAGAAGAAAGGGTTTTTCCCAATTAGACATGAAAAGCAATATTGTAAGAAGAACTACTTTTTTTTACAATAAAGAATTATTGTTTGCGTGTTGGAGAAAGAATGGTGGGACTTTCAAATATTATGCTATGGATTGTGGAAAGATGAACTATTTCATTTTTCTGGCTTTTTGTCCATTGACTGTGAGATCGTTCTAACTCTTAGAGCCTATGTTCTTATTTGAATGATTTCTGGTTCATTATGTGAAATTACCACCATGAGTAATGCATGCTGTTCATAAACAATTGGCTATCTAATTGTCTAAATATCTTTAATCATTCATGTGTTGTAGGAAGGAATATCAGCAATTTGTATTTTCTCTTTATAATGCATGTACAATACACATTAGTCATAAATAAGTTACAATTTGGCTCCCAAGGGATAGATAGATAGGTAGATAGATAGATAGTTAGTTTTACTCTCTTGTTGCATATGTGATTTAGATGCTTGTGAGTTCTAAGACAAGAGGTAAGAACCTGCGCATCACGTTGTGATTACTCCTTGCATCCTTATCACCCTGCATGGTTAATTAGGTATGTGCATATCATGCTTTAAGTCAAAAATACAAAAATATACACGGTGGACCGGGCCGCAACCGGTAAACCCTTTGTTTTTTATATTCGACCTACGGTAGCCGGACCGCAAATCGGATGGATTCCCTACTACAAACAGTCATGGGCTAGTTGGGAACGTTGACAGGGGAGAATCCCTTATTGTTGTTTCCTGTGAATTTCCAGGCCTCAACAGTTTATGGTGCTAGAAAGAGGGCCTCCAGTGCATGGCTGGCCGTGGAAACCTATTTTCCCAAGATTACCCCACCAGCAGATATTTGAAAGCTTTTGACCTGACCCAAGTCCTTACAGGTTTTAGTTCTGTCTTTGGAGAAAGTAAACCCAGTTTCATATTACGATGTTTCTTACTCATACTCCTGTTTGTTCACCTTTGATCATGGCTGGTATAAATGTGAATCGGCCCAACCCTCTTCCGGCTTGGAGAGCTAGATCATCTTTGAACATCACACCTCCTTTGCAAAACCTACCTCAAGCTTTTGATAAGTTGTTGCCTAAGTTTGATCCCGATGAGAAGATTGCTGTAGAAGACCACTTGCAAAGTTTCTATTTAGCAATAAAATGGCTTAGGGCAGGGGAGCACGAGGATGTTGTCTGTAGATTGTTCCCATATACCCTTAAAGGAGCAGTAGCATCCTTGTATTTCAGTTTTCCTGCCAACTCTATTCCTGATTGGAATACCTTTGAAAGGATTTTCATAAGTAAATACGCAGCCCAAAAAACTCATGCTTCACTAATGAAAGGTATTGGTTTGTTCAAAAAAGAGAAGGATGAGAGGGTGCATCATTTCGTTCAAAATTTTTCATCATACTTAAAGAAATTTTCTGAAACTGACACACCCTCAGACAAAGTCTTAATTGAATATTATACCTCAGCCCTAGGACCTGAGTTGGCCATGTTTTCCAAAATGAAAGCCATTCCTATGTTGGTAGAAACTTATGAAGAAGCAGAAAGGGTAGAGGCAGAAAAGGAAAGTATACAAGACTATCCCCAGCTACCTGAAGAAAAAACTACCGGGAGAAGGGCCTTATTACTGTCTAAACCTAGGAAGGAGCAATCACCCGATTTTGAGGGAATGCTGAAAATGATTCAGAAACTATCCAACTGAATAATAAATATAGAGACAGAAAGGGAAGTTCAGAAAAATTACAAACCCTACTACCAAAAAAGGGAGGATATCGACCAATTGAAAATCCCTCCACCAAATTTAGTATCAGTGAATATAACAGAGTTAGGGGGGGATAATTTCTGCACTTTCCACCAACAACCTCATTCTTAAAAGAAGTGTCCTCAATGGTTAAATTCAGTTACATTGGTTATGAATCAGCTGCTAGACTCTAAATTGACTAGGGACAGTGGTAAAGAGGAAAAGAAAGACAAGAACATAGAGAAACAAGATAATGATACCATGTTTTTATGGGATGGTGTTTCAATTTTCGACACATAAGAAAGTACTCTTAGATCTGAATATACACCTACAACAGCAAAAGACATGGACCTAACAATTAAATACAATGCAATAGTTTTGAAAATTAAAAAATTGCAGGAGAATTTCAAGAGACAGGTAGATGTGAATGTTAAAGATAAAACACCTAAAGTCACTACTGTCAACCAGGAAACAGAGCCAATCAGCGAGCTTGTCAAACTTGTGGAATATCAGGTAGGTGTTAATGAAGGAAACACTAAAGAAATTGAGGAGCTTAAAAAAGAGGTACCCACTCAAAATCAACCGGGGGAAGAAGATTTAGAACCAAGTTGGGAAGAGAAAGGTAAAACCACGCCTTTTCTTTTGACTCTAGAAATGCTGACTCATAATGTGCATCATTGTTTGGTAGATTCTGGGTCATCGATAAATGTCATGCCACTTGAAGTTTGCAAAAGGATTAATGGACAACCAGAGCCCACTTCCTGGGAAGTAGTGCAGCTAGATAGAACAGGTGTCAAAGTAGTGGGAGAAATGAAGTATGTTCTCATTTGCTTTTCTGCAAATAACAAGATATGTCAATTTGTTGACATTATGGTGGCTGACATACCGAATGGATATGGGCTTATTCTTAACCGAGATTGGTCTTCTAGGTTAAAGGGTTATTTTTCTTCAGATTGGTCTCATTTATGGTTACCTCTTAAGGGTATCCCTAATCGGATTAAAATTTTGAGGGAACCTTACATGAAGCATACTGTCACTAAGCCGGGAGAAGCTAATGAATATGCTAATTCTATCCTGGGAAATTATCTATCCAAGCTTAAGCTAAGATATCATAGCTCAGGAAAGGCCAGTTCTAGAATTGACACTCAGCCTGAGCTCCTTCAACTTCCTCAGGATGATGAGGATGACTGTAGATTAGTGGACATGGTCTCGATTTCAAAAATGGTACACTTAGACCATGGATAGGTTTTTGGTCTGCACTACAGCCTAGCCCTTTAACTCGTTGGATTGAAGATTTTTTTTTAAGGGAGGGCACACAATTTCTTTTCTTTTTCTTTGTACATAAATAAATTAATGTTGTTTTTCTTTAATGCTTCGATGCTGTTTTCTTTTGATTTATTGCTTTAATGTTGTTTTTATTTTAGTTTAATGCTTTGTTACTAGTTCTTTTTATTTTTAATAAAGAGGAAAACTTTTGGTTGCAATGGAAACATCAGGGCTCTTAATTAACTGAAGTCTTGAGTAAAAGACTGCGCTTTAAAACATAGAATGTCTTCTAGTAGCAGTTTTCCTATTTGGGAATGTATTCATTGAAGTCCTACTTAATCCCTGTAAATAACTCAGAGTCAAGAGGTCTGGAATACTATTTCGAGGCTCCATAAATTTCACATCTAAAATGTCCAAGGGAGTGACAGCAAATGACCCATAAAAAGGAAGCAAGGTAAACAGTATATCATATATAAATGATCGCATGCCATGACTTCAGAAAAGCTAAAATCTATCAAGAGTCAAAACTCCTTAAAGAAACAATACATATCTAAGAAATGCATCAAAATCATGAATTTTAGATTGCCAAAAGTTCCTCTCCATCCGTGAGATGAAAAGTAAATTATTCTCTCACACAAAAGGACACTATGGATAGAGGAGCCTGAATATAATTCGAAAAGAAAGGGAGATGGAAGACTCAAAAGAACTAAAGTTTAAAAGGCACAAAAGTGCATTTGGCCTGGGAATGAGGAACAAAAGGATAATCTTGTTTACTATCTGTTACAATTTTGTGGTGTCAAAGCTAGAAACTACCTAAGGACAGGTAAAATAAATCTCACTTATTAGGCCTCAAAAGAGTTATTCACACTTGCAAATATTTCTGATGTTACCATTTCCCAAAGAATGGACTACTTCTCAATGATTTAAATGCATGGGTTCGCCAATATAGGAATACAAAGATCTAGAATATTTCAACTGTTATCCAGACGGTCTTGCACTGGGAAGAAGTTAAGTTAGAAATATGGGGTTCACCAGGTAGTCGCCAATTGTTGCAGGTGCAACTTTTCTCCGAAAATTCAAAAAAATTTCAGGACCCTCCTTTTGCTTACATTGATTTGATTTTCTTCTTTGGTTTGATTTAATGACTCTTCAAAGGAGACGGTTTCTAATGCCTGAAACGATCCATTTTGGTTTTTCCCTTGAACACGTTTTCAAATGTTAAGTCAGAAGCTCTTTTGCTTGCGTTCCTGCCGTTGCAGAGAATTAATTGGCTTAGATTCGTTATTTATCTTCGATGCATTTGTCTTAATCGGCTGATTTTTGGTTTTCACATCGAAACTTTTATTGCTACTTTATCCGTAGTTGCGGATGACAAATTGCGAGGTCTCCTGATCATCGTTTTGATTTTTCCACCCCGCATTGTGGTTTTTCGCCTTTGTGGATTAAAAGGTCACTAGGATTCTGATCTCTTAGTTGTTTTCCCTTTCGATTTAGACTTGACATTGTGGATTGATTTGTCCTGTATGTTTCCACCGTTGCGGCTACCGAACACACTAACCCTCTGTTCGTTTAGTCGCTTCTCCTCCGATGAATATTTTTGTCCATTGTGGATGGACTTATCCTTTTTGATTCCGTCATTGTGGCTCCTGATAACACTATGGCTCCGACTATTAGTTTTGCGAAGCTCTCACCCGGTCCTTTCAGGTGTCTCGCAGATAGCCTAGTGGTTTTCCTACCCGACGTTGCAAAAGGAATTATCCTTGCGTCCTACGATTCATAGTTTTCCGTCGTCCTATATTTTTCGCCCTCCGCTTATGTTTGTCCATATATATATATGGGACCGGACATATGGATTATCATATTGTTATTTCAACTATCGCTCTTGTGTGTTGTTGTTTTCTCGAGCTCGCAAGGACCCCGTTGTCGGTAAGTGCATCCAGGTCGCTCAACTGTGGAAGCTTGACCACCCTTCTTCCCGTCGTCCACGTAGTGTTGCCAGGTAGGCTCCTCGTTACATTATCCCGTTCCATTCGAACTCTTGGTTGATTTTTTCTACGGTTGGGTTTTTCCCATGGTCGTTTTCCCTTGGCCCATTAGTTACATGCATATATATTGAGGATTTTGTAGCATAACTATCCATGGAGGGGGGTGTTTTGACCCACAAGGTAGTTTTCCCATGGCCTTATATTATGCGACCCTGCGCTTAGTGAATGGGGGCTTTGGTGCAGACGACCGTTATGCTGTCTGCACCAATCTACCCTGTATGATGATACTTTTGTAGGGGAAGGTTTTTCATGACCTTCCCATGGCGTTTGGAGTGGTTCCCCCCCCCCTGTTTACTTTTGTGCCACCCGCATCCTTAAACCACAGTCGTATGTCACCGTACTATCAATTTCGAACTCAAGCCGGTGAAGGAGATATATCACTGCACATAAGTTTTATTGATCATAGATTGCATGGGTGGTATTTTGTTAAAGCACACTGCTGTCAGGGATGGAATAATTTCCACTGGTTTTTCCCGCGTGGCGCGATGATCATGGCGCCTGCAGATAGCGGATAGCTAGAATTTTCTTCATTTCAATGTAAATTTGTTTCCCGATCGAGATTGGTTAATAAAACTGTTCGGTATTAGACAGCAGTGTTAGCTTGCACATATTTTCTTCATTTAAGTAATTTCTATCATCCTAAACATAGATGAAGTGAAACACTACACTCTGTTGTCTCAATGTTTGCAACTTATTTGGAAATGGCTTAATGTTTATAATTTCATATATGAAAGGAAGATTCCGAACTCGAAATGTCGAAGAGGAAAAAGAAGAAGGCTCCTGTGGTCGAGGAGGAGCCCAAAGTAGAATTTGTCACCAAAACCGAGTACATCTACGATGACACCAAGTGCATAACTGGTGTAGAGCGAGAGTACCAATGGGGAGAGATATACAGGTTCATCACGCGTCGAGAGGTGCCTGATATGGGCTTGGAAGAAGAAGGCATTTACGCCAACATAGAGATATCTTCAGTGATGAAGATTTCCACAAGACCAGAGCTTTTCCCATGCTCTGAAGTGATTGGTTGGATTCTGCCCCGGGTAAATGTAACTACTACGATCCTGGAGAATGCGGACAAACAAGGCTATGCTGCTTATAGCCCAAGATATGTAGCACTGGCCTACCACCTGCAATAAGCACAAGTTTTTATGTCTGACGATTGGTTAAATAAAATTACAATGGACCTTGTTGAGACCCTTAAAATAATGTTGTTATCAGGAAACATTTCAGAACCAGGCCTACAGGAGAGTATGATATAGCAAGCTTAAGGGTCCCATACAGGTTCATAGCTTTAATGCTTAACAGGATTTTTGGGAGAGCTAACGGCAGGTTCTTCAAATTGGAATGGATGCCAGTTATTTTTTATGCTGCCACCTAGGGGACCATTTTCAACTAGGCCAACATAGTATCAAACAATCTTTCAGCCTGCATGGCCTCAGCTTTGGGAGGAGTGTCCCAAAAGAGGTCAGAATTTTATATGAGTTCCATACTCGTCGATTGTATATTGTGCAATCAACCTTTCACTAGACTAAGGTGCATCTGGGACAGGGAGAGGATGCCTATTTATGCTGCATACAAGCCACTATGGGCACATAAATACCATATTCATTACCGTGAGGTCTGCGAACAAATCATCATGCCATTGTATACACTAATTTTCTTGAAGGAGTGTGATTGCATGTCAGAGGAGGCATTGCAAGTAATTGAAAAATATGCAAATTACTATCTGACTGAGGATGGACTCTACTTCAAAATGTTTGGAGGTTCAAGAGCACCCTCCCTACTAGCCAAATATGTCACTGACTACATCATTCACAAGGAGGCAGTTAGGCAAGTCTTCCTGGATGGCATAGGAATATTTTCGTTCGAACATAAGAAGACTGCCTATCCCCCTTTGCCTTTCAAGTTAGGAAGTTACAAGTTTACTAGGCTAAAGAAAGCAGATGAGTTTGTAGAAGAGTTGGAAAGGTTTCATTTTGGTGAGACGCCCTTCCATAGAAATGATTCTCATAGCAAAGTGCTTGAACACTGCAAAGAAAACAATGTCCATTTCGAATACACCCACCATTGGGATACAGAAGAATCTCTCTTCCGTAGTGCTTTGAACATGACAGCCTTGAGGTGAAGTTTCAAGAAAAAGATAACCACAAAAGGTGGGAAAGGGAAGGATGAACAAGCCAAAGCTGATGAAGAAGCAAGGAAACAAAACGAGGAAGCCCAAAGGCTGGCACAAGAAGCTATAGGGTGGTTGCAGGGAGAAAGGGAAGAGAAAAGAAACGCTGTGTAAGAGGCATCTAAAAAATCAGAGGAATATGCAAGGAATGAAGAAGAAGAAAAGAAGAAGAATCTTGATGAGGAGATACAGAAGCAAGAAGCAGAGAGGCCAGAGCTGACGCAGACGAAGACATAACAGGCAGCCCCTAACACAGCTGGAGGACAGACCCAGGACATTGAAAACCTCAGGGTTCAAGACCCAGAAGTGCTGGCTGCTAGCACACTTGGATGGTCTACGGTCCCTACACTGAAGATGGTCCCCTTTGAACAGAAGAAAGGGGAAGAAATACCTGATTTTAACACTATTTTCTATGACAAGGAGACAAAGAGGATAGTGAAGAGAATGGAAAGGAAGGTTGAAACAGGAGGTCTTCCTGAGAAAATGATAATGGATACACCCGTTGTATTTGGAACAGACCGAGATCTAAGATTCACCATTAGAGTCGGAGCTGCACTGATTCAAGATTCGGAAGATAATGTGGACAAAATTATGACATACTTGGAGCAATCCAAGAGGTCCTCTGCTCAACTGAAAGACACATTGAGAAAGGGGAGAGAGAAAAGCAATAAGCTGAAAAGGAAATATGAGGACATGAAAAAAGAGATAAGGTCTTCAAAGGATGAACTCCAGCTCCTCAAAGCAAAGAAACAAGTCAAGGAAAATACAGAGGAGTTCCTGGAGAGAGTGCATCAAGAGTATCAAGAGCTTAGGGTGGAGAAGGAATAGCTGCTGGGAAGGATAGAAGGATTAGAGATGCAAAGGACGACTTTGGAGGCAAGTGAGAAGCAAGATCAAGAACAAAAGTTGAAGCTTCAAGAGCAGATCTCTTCTTTAATGACTACTCTAGAAGAAGCAGGAGAGCAGCAGGTTGACCTCCAACCCTTCAAGGAGCATGTGCTGGCACAAAAGACCAAGATGCTTCAGCTACAAACCGCCATAGAAGAAGAGAGATGTAAAGTTTTGCAAATATATGGCCGATTAGAGGAAATTCTAGAGACTTCCTCTTATTTTGTTGATAGATCTTAGGATGCCATGGAAGTCCTCACAGCAAGAATGACAAGGTTGGAAAATAATGAGTAAACTCCTGCAGAGCTTCCCTCGAAGGATCGGCGAGCCCTTTAGCAGGATTATGCCTTATTAGAGTTTTCTATAAACACAACAGGAGATTTCAAAAAATCTATTAGGAATACAAAAGGAACATGCTCGAAATTCTTTAGAAGGCTCCTGATTACATATAACCAATGCCAAATAGAATTTGAGCAGAGGCTAGAGGTTTTTCCATACCACAACTCATTTGTGGATATTTTACAGAAGAGGTATCAAGAGGAAGAAGAAAAAATACAGCACATTAAGGTCCTCGTCTACCAGGTCTTAAGGAGTGAAGTAGATCATTCACCCATTAGTGTGCAACTTTTGGAGGATCAACTTCGTTTGAGTGCGGCCAGAATTGAGGCCATCAAGAATCAAGCCGCGAATTTCGAAATAAATATTCAATTTTTGGAACCTTGTGCATTTGAAGGCATCACCTTGAAGGCTTTGGTGTGGAAGAAATTCCTAAGTACTCAAGCCGGGCGCTCCTCGTGAATTATTTATTCACTTTTGTAAAATGTAACGATTTTATAAACAGATGAGGAAAGTTTTGGGAGGCAAAAAGTTGGGAAGCCCAAGGGTTATTCGTGGGCAGCCCAACAGTTTCACCCTTTTTGTATAAATATAGGAGACTTAGAAGAAGAAAGGGATTTTTCCCAGTTAGACATGAAAAGCGATCTTGTAAGAAGAACTACTTTTTTTTGCAATAAAGAATTATTGTTTGCCTCTTGGAGAAAGATTGGTGGGACTTTCAAATGTTATGCTATGGATTGCGGAAAGATGAACTATTTCATTTTTCTGGCTTTTTATCCATTGACTGTGAGATCGTTCTAACTCTTAGAGCCTATGTTCTTGTTTGAATGATTTCTAGTTCATTATGTGAAATTACCACCATGAGTAATGCATGCTGTTCATAAACAATTGGCTATCTGATTATCTAGATATCTTTAATCATTCATGTGTTGTAGGAAGGAATATCAGCTATCTGTATTTTCTCTTTATAATGCATGTACAATACATATTAGTCATAAATAAGTTACAATTTGGCTCCGCGGGGATAGATAGATAGTTAGTTTTACTCTCTTGTTGCATATGTGATTTAGATGCTTGTGAGTTCTAAGACGAGAGGTAAGAACTTGCGCATCACGTTGCGATTACTCCTTGCATCCTTATCACCCTGCATGGTTAATTAGGTACGTGCATATCATGCTTTAAGTCAAAAAATACAAAAATATACACGATGGACCAGGACGCAACCGGTAAACCCTTTGTTTTTGTTATTCAACCTACGGTAGTCAGACCGCAAACTGGACGGATTCCATACTCCAAACAGTCATGGGCTAGTTGGGAACGTTGACTCAGGAGAATCCCTTGTTGTTGTTGCATGTGAATTTCCAGGCCTCAACACATGTATATCGGTGTTCTCTTGTCTTTTTATTTGCCTCTTCTAATGTTTTATGATATGTTATTGGTTGCTTAAATAGGTTAACTAGTTTAGCTTGACTCTACTATTATAACATGGTATCAAAGCGGGTTTCTATGATCTAGTACCCTCTATAGCTTTCAATCAATAACGATTATCATTTGGGAATTGTCATTTTGTTGTAGATTTGCTTTCTAACTGGTAGCCATTAGGCTTCTCTTCAGATCTGGGCATATTTCTGGATTTATTTTTACCCTAACCCTAACTTGTTGTGTAATATTTTTGCAGAATTGTTTCAAGGGTTTCTTGATGGTTTTTCTGTAGATCTACATGATTTCGGGGCTCTCCTCAAGGAGATCTTTGTTCCGATTATAAAAATCACAGCTATAAAAAGGGTCATAACTTGGTCATTTCTATCTCGATTTCTTATTATAACCTTGTTTTTGAATTGGAATAGCCATTCTGGATCCACCTACGTGACCAGAACAAAAGACCAAGATTTTCTTGGCATGTTTCTTCAAAGGGTTGTAAGTAAAAGTTTCTCTTTCCTTTATTGTTTTTCTAACTGTGTTTTTTGCATATTCAAATCAGTACGGTAAAGTATTTAAATTTTATGTTATTCATTTTTTGCATTTAGGTTTTTCTTCTAATCATATTTATTAAGATATTATTTCTTGTTCTTGCTATATATTTGTCTCACATTTCTATATGGAAATATTGACATCTTTTAAGGACATGGATCTCTAGTATTTTTTCATGATGATAGCTATAAACCATCTAATGCTTAATATTTTTTAAATATACTTAATAATTAATTTGTTCATTTCTTTGTTTTGTTTATAAAAACATTTTTATAAGAACAATCTCATATGTGTTATCTTGTGATCATTATTTACTTTATTTATATGTTATTGCTGACCTTTGTCTAAAAGCAGTTTTATTCTTTTATAAGTAATATCTTTATGATCATTATATGCTCTTGCTAATTAAATTCTTAAGTAAAATAATTTTTTTAATCTATGTGATATCATATTTTTNTGTCTAAAAGCTGTTTTATTCTTTTATAAGTAATATCTTTATGATCATTATATGCTCTTGCTAATTAAATTCTTAAGTAAAATAATTTTTTTAATCTATGTGATATCATATTTTTTGGCTTGTCATAAGTTATTTAATTGGGATATAGTTCATTTTTCATGTATTGCAGAGATTGTATCTAGTTTATGTGTTATTTGTCTCTAACATTCCAATATGTAAGCATTGGCATTTCCAAGGCATTTCGTCTCTTGCATATTTACATAGTGTTAACAATAAATGAACCCATGATTAAGACCATTAGTGACTTGTCATTTTATAATTTTTTATAAGTGATATCATGAGTTGATCATAATTTTCTAGATATGTTGATCATATTAAACATTTTGATTTATTTATATCTCATGTCATGTTTATTTTGATCATCTTTTACTCAATATTTATATGGATTTGAGCAATCTTTAAATCTTGAACTATTTATCATGAGCACCTTGTTCTTGTTGCAATGAGATTTCTATTATTACGATTGCAGAGGTTATCTTGTTCCTACTTGTCTCTAAAGTTCCTATATAGAAGCATTGACATCTTTGGGGCATTCATCTCTTGCATATTAACCTCATACTAATAAGAAATGCACCTATCCTTCAGATTAGTTGCTTGATGACTAAATTTTCATATATTTAAGTGAAATCTTTGGATCACTATTTATATGTTGTGGCTGACACTTAATGTGTAAAAGTAACTTCATTTTCCTTAATGATCAAGTTAATCTTTTATTTGATCATATTATGTTGCTATTCCTTTATATGATGTTTGCTAACCTTTGATATATAGGCATTTTCATTTCTGTATGAGCAATTTTGTTTTATTATCTTTATATGCTTTAATCTTGAAAGTTCTTGTGCAAATAAGTTCTATGTTTAGGCTTTCAACTTATTCCAGAAGTAATGAAGCACCATCTTCTACTATTAAAGTCATTATGCTCATCTATATGATATCATTTTCGATGTGTAGACCATTGGGGTCTTGTTTCTTCGATGTTTGAGGTCTTCTACAGATATTTATATTGCACCTTGATTGGAAGAATGTCTGCTATCCACATGTGTATTGGCCATATGGTTTTTTCTGTACATTGTTGTGGTGTTCTTAGGCACATGTTCTATTGTATCGGTCGTCAGAAGGTATTTGTACCCTAGTGTGGATGTTATATCAGAGTTATTAAACTATCATGTATGGTTGTGATGATTATTGTGGTGATCTATGCATCTTTCGATTGGATTACGTCACATGTTCTCGACATTTTACTATTGGGTCTTTCATTGTACAACCTGGTTCATGTAAACTTTCATAATTCAATGAGAAGCAGTTGTTCATCATCAATTTCCATCAACCAAAGTGTTCTTCTTTTTCGGTTCTTCTGGAATTTGTCATCAAGGGGGAGCAGTAATGACTCCTTCCTTCCTTAGTGTTAGTGTGGGCCCTTGTCCCAACCATTATTAAGGGGGAGTGTTGGAATATATTATATTCCTTGGAAGGTAATAATTTCTTTTTATTATGTGGGAAGTTGTCTACAATCTTATGTAAAAGAGTAATACATTTAACCCATAGTTATATAATGGTGTATTTACTTGTGTAGAGTATTTTTCCATGGTATTGTATTAATATTTTTTATTTTGGAGAATTATATTATCCCACATGCAATATGTGAGAGTAATGCCTCCTCATCTCTTAGTATATAATAGGGTCAAGTGAGTCTCTACATATCTTATATTCTTGATGTAGTAGTGGTAGTATTGTGACACTATTGTACATCATCTATACTCTTTGGGGTGTTTTTGCTTTGCTCTCTTGTAATATTGGAGAAGACATTCTAGAGATAATACAAGACTACCCTCCCATGGATGTAACCCATTAGGGTGAACCACGTATATCGGTGTTCTCTTGTCCTTTTCTTTTCCTGTTCTTATCTTTTATGATATGTTGTTGGTTGCTTAAATAGGTTAACTAGTTTGGCTTGACTCTACTATTCTAACAGTTATTGGACCATAGAAGGCCTGATATTTACTTATCATATTGGCTAATATAAGTCATTCTTATATCTTTTTAGGTTCAATTATTTCTTGATTCAGATGGGGTTTGGATTTCTTGTTAAGCCCTAGTAGCTCAAGTGTAACATTTATGTTAACGTCAAATTATTAAAACTGCAACTAAACTTGGTATCCCATATGATGATTATAGAACATATGTTTTAGTGTTTTAGATAATCCTTCACAAAAGATCTCTAAACTATGGTTGTAGATTCATTTTAATGGTCCATTCCAACCTATCATTCTCTATCCTTCCAATTTTGTTAATATTATTTAGCTATGCATTCCCTATGGTTTATGTGGTTATAAATTAGAGTCTTTTATTCCTTTATGCCAATATCGAATGGTTTATGTAAAATCATAGTCCATACTCGTAACATAGTGTTTGTTGGGGTGTTTATTATGCCCATGTGAAAAGGAAGGATCTACATGGTTACTGGTGTTCAATGTTGATAGTTGAATTAAAGTGATGCACTCGGGCTTAGGTAACTTTCCAAAATCCAGTACTCTTATTTTCCATTTTGTCTTTTCATTAAGGAAAGAGATAGGTCAAGGGGGGTTTCTTAGTTCTAATCTAGCTCATGCTTGTGAGTCCAAATGGTTCTATAATATTGAGTGAGAGCTTATGTTACTTTGTCGGCATGGTCCTAAAAGTGCTTAAGCTGATGGAGGCATTTTTCCTAAGTTTCATTGTTCAGTCAAGAAAGAACTACTCAAATATTTTTCCTCTTTGTACTCTCCTTTAGTTTTGGTTAGAGTCGTAATATTTGATATAAACTCTTAGTGAATTCCAGCGCATTTTTATTGTAGGTAGAATGACTAAATTGGTGAGGGTTAGGGATTTTTTCACTCAGTGTGGATTCTTAGTAAGCTCTAGGCTTCCTTTGTTAAACTTACATTCATGCGAGGGGTGTGTTGAAAGATACGTTTATTATTAGTGTTCCTATGTTCAATGATAGAAATGACCATTATGGGTTGTGATGCTTCTTGGAGTGAAAGGGTTATTGTAGGCATGTTTTGTTATTAGTCTAAACCCTGAGACAAGCTAAATGGTTTTATGGGGATGTGGTCGATATTGGGAGACATTTTAATGGGTAATGTATGTGTTTAATGTATATATAAATCCTAACTTATTTATTATGAAAGTTGTGGCCTTCTGGTAATAAATCATGGATGGGAAAAACACTCTATCTAAACCTTCAATGCTTTAAATTTATTGAAGATAAGATCTAGATTTAATTTGTTACTATGAATTTGTTTACTTGAAGGTATTTAACTCCTTTGTAATGAATGGTTGATAGCAGTCTAAGTTGGGAATTGGGTTTCAAAATAATTTATCCCCAATTTATATATATAATCTTTTAAACAACTTTTCCCTATCTATGTTTATTCACTTTAGTATGTTCTATGTAGTTTGAATCGATCAATGTCTTTGTTCTATTAGAATTAGTTACTGTAAGTGTTTATGTGACTCGATTCTATGTCCATTTTTTCTTTTGTTTGATTTTTAGCTTATAGGATTTGATCCCTGGTCAACATTGATAGTGTAAACCTAACTGAGTTGTGGAGCTTGAATCTTCCCTTATGTGGCTGGTAGAGTTGATGGGATTCAATCCCCAAGATCAAGTGTGCTCTATGGAAACAACACTTGTGTTTCAATAATGTTTTTTCTTCCTTTCAGGTTTCGATCCTGGCACCAATATTGGTCAATGTTAAAAAACTAAATGTGACTCGTTGTAATCTATTTGAATAAAAAAATTTAATTGGTTGAATGACTAATCCAAGGTTACACAATGGTTATATGGTTGCGAGGCTTGCATAGATTTCCCTATGATTTGAAGAATT
>LPNX011166476.1:0-45332 GCA_001517045.1 Pseudotsuga menziesii
CAAAGGAGAGGACCTCCACAAATGATGAAAATGTAATCGTTTTCTAAATGTTGCATATCGCACTTGCGATATATCGCATATGTGTTTTGGAAATTTACATATTGCATATGCGATATTTAACATTAAAAAACGTGAATACGATATATCGGATATGCGATATAGATTTCCATGAACCTTAGCCTTGTGTTTGGGATCGGGTTATTCCAAAATTACCATCAATAACGCATATGCGTTCTTGATTTACACTTTGGAAGTGCGTTTCTGATTTCCTAAGTGGCACCAAAAAGTGGAACCAACTTCGTGCGAGCGCCCTCTCTGTATCTTGTTTATCATGTGTGTTAATGAATAAGTTAAAAGGGGTTTTAATTGTTAAAAGTTATCAATACTTATTCAGCCCCCCCCCCCCCCCCCCCAGTCTTGTCCAATATTCCAATAGAGAGGATCTAAAGAAAGCCTATCCTAAACCATTGATCAACACTAAAAATTATGGGGATTTCACATATCCCACAATCCATATCATTAATTAAAGGATGAAACTCACATGGAGAAGCACCAATTTGATAAACATCTAAGAGGATTTATCGTAATACTTTGATAGATATAATTTAAGTGCAACCGGTTTCTGATTCTGAATCTTTGATAGTATGTAGACCTTCTTGTAATCATCCCATTTCTTCATGAATCAACCAATATTTATAAAAAACAAATTGTTCTCTCAATACATATATATAAATATGTGGCTTTAAACAATATGTAATGATATTTGTTATAATTTTGTAGACCCCATTGCAGAGAGAAAAAAGTCTATAATGAATAAAAGAGGTCATTTGCTCACTCTTAGGGATAAAAGTAAGAGAAATGGAGTTCAAGGACCCCATAGTAACACCTATCAACCAAAATTATTCATCCTCTTTAAATAAATATTCACCTAATATATCAAAGAAATCCACAAGGAACTTTGGAAGCTACCCATGAGAGCCCAATTTCTTATCTCTTTGAAAATATTTTAGCCATGCTAATAATTAATCCTTAGTTACATCCTAAAAATATCCTCATTATACTTTGGATCTAGAATAGGAGGGAACTTTCCAGTTACATTCAGCAACCCCCCATATCATGATTTCCAGGATCTGAATATTAAATATTGAAGTGCTCCATTACTCAACCCTCCATATTCTTAAAACCATTGACTAGAAGGCTAGTAGAATCCCTAAACTCCCAAATGTGTTATAATTCTATCTATGAGAAGTAAATTTGTGGAATGACTTAGTATTTTGATCTCTTTCTTCCATACATAGGGCCCAACTTTTCAACCTCCATTCCAATTTTATTTCCACCAAGATATTTTGCTTAACATTCTTAAGGGAAACCACCTCTTTCCTAAAAATATATGAGGAAACTGTTACAAGAGACGTTAAGTACATAGACTCCAACTAGCTATCAATTCATATTCATTGAGCTTCTGTATATTTTGGCTTCTCTAGGTTCCACCTTAAAACATATTCCGTTATACTTTTTAGAATTTCTACCAATTGAGAATAGGAAATAGCTCCTTCTATATCATTTATATGCCTCCATTTCTCTTTAATTAAGTATTATAAACTTGGATCTACAACCCATCTAGAATTAAACTTAAACAAGGAACCCTGGTTTCCATCAATTTTTCCTATCTCTATATAAATAGGAAAGTGATCTAAGAATAAACTAGGTTCTACCCATGTCTGAAATAAACCAAAATCCATAGCTAAATTTTCATGCATGAAAAATATATCAAACACTTGGAGATACCTTAGTCACCAATGTACTTGTTCTTCCAAGTTGGATTGATTACCAATAGTTTGATATATAGCCATCCATTGTCCTTGAACATGTATCTAAACAAAGGTGAAAAGGAATCCTTCTGAGCTGACAACCCCAAAATTTATTCCCCTGACAACATCAAATTAATTCATCTCCAGCTATGAGGCCATACGATTGAAAACATATTCATTACAATAAGTAATCCAAAACTCCCATCGAATTTCATTAGGCCTATAAATATTTAATTTAAATATCTAATGAAAAAAAGAAATCTTGGGAGAAATAGTCTACATCCTTGCATTCACATCAGACCATGCCATTATAATTTCCTATAATAAAAAAATCTCTAGCTTTTCCACCTCCAGTAATCGCTTGAGAGATTAGTAACTTGGATTTTCCTCTTAATACATTCACATTAATGGATGTAAGCTTCTTTAAGGCGCACTTACTAGGGTTTTTCCTACCCTAAGAACCCCTGAATTACTCATTTTTCTGCCTTGTGAAATTTCCCTCTTTTCCTTCTCTCTCTCATGGAACATGTGCGATTTACATATGGAATTTATTTGAGTTGTACTTGGAGGCTCGTCCATACCCATAACCCTAAACATTATAATACCTTTTTACTTAAAACCCAAGAAATAAGAGCCTCAAGAATTCCCCCGTGAAATGTGACTACAACATTCAGTCGAAAGGGACGGATTTGACTATTCTTTTGGGGAGACAATAGACAAACCAATAACTAGTTCATCCTTTAGAATTACATATGTATGAATGTATGATAAAAAAACTCATTTTTTGGGATAGTTCCCACCTTGAAAGAGTATCTCTCTATTTCCAACAAATTTTCTAGAGAAGAGACTACTAGACTCGAAGGGGAAAATAATTCCCTATCCTTCATGCCACATCCATCCCAAATATATGCTATATTTTCTACTTAACTACCCAACATATCGAATGCATCCAACAAATCCTGCAAAGAGGAGAATTCTACTTATGGAACGAGTGGGTTAGTACAAAGAATGACGTCCCAAATAACATCATTTTATGAAGCTTCCTATTTTACCACTTTTTTTCCTACCCCGAACTTGGACCATAATAGCCAAATTGTGAGGATTAATTTTGTCCCCCACTAAAGGATCGTTCCACTTCTATATTTTTTTTATAATACATAAAAAATTCTACAACCATGTGCCCATATAAATGACACCACGCACACCGAAACAAAACCTTTAGGTAATCCATCTACTTAGTGAATATAAACTCTCCCTCCATCAAATTCTATTGATTTAAACCACCCTTGGAAGGAATATACTTCCACCAATATTCGAGCAAGTAACCTCTTCTATGAATTCTGAGAGGTCTGCATCCACCGCCATAAGCTTATCTATCACATATACTATGGCTTTGAATCCTTTCAGAGACTAGAATTCTAGAGGTAAGCAAGGGATCTTGATCCAAATTGGAAATGAAGTGAGGGAGTCCTTCCTAGGATCAAAAAAGTGGGTGTCAATGCTTAAGGACGAGGGGATACTTTCCATTCATCTAGACCCTATGCAATATTTGCTTCGCTTTCTCTAGGATTTTAAAATAAAACCTTATCCAACCCCTTTCCATCTGTGCAATTTATAGTAGTTTTGAGATCATCGATATCCAAGACTCCTTCACCCACTCCTTCACTACATCCTTAGAAAACCTTCAACCACATAAATTCCCATCTAACATCCTTCTTGTAAATTTCAAAATATATATAAAAGTAATATGCTTTCCCACCATGAGATTAATTCCTATCCCCCTAGAAGATATAACTTTCTTCTTTTTTCAATTTTGTACATATAATTTTCATGCCTCAAAATAAGCTTCCAACTCCACCAGATCTAGTCTACACCTAAGAAATATGCCACCTTAGGTTTCTAAGCTAGAAAATGATTATGAGGAGAGGATTTAATACCTACCATAGGACAAGAGGCATCGTGACATGATTTGGGGAGTTTCCCTTCTACATACAATTTGAAATTATTGGATTGAGGGTCTATACCCTTCTTTGTCACCATGTTTAGATAAGACAAGGTTGTTAACAGATCATGATCACTCCTTTCATGCTATCATTCCATAATTCATGCTATAGAAATAACAAGTTTTAGGGGGACGATATTTGTGCTGTGCTACACTCATTCACATGCACTCGTGCATGATCTAATGTTGAGATCGTCACCAACTATTGAGACGAGCAAAATCATGCAAAGGGACTAGCATATGATAGTTTAGGCTATCGCCTAACTAGTCTTTCATAACCCCAACCAAAACCTACAACAAGCTCATTCTGAGAAAAAGTGGGACCATGTAACCCATAATTGGATTTGAAATGATATTTTTTTCTTCATCTAAAAAGAAAATTGCATAATCCTACCTTGAGCCATCAAAATAGTCTACTAATTGGGCGCAAATATCCTCCATTTCCTTCAATCATTTCCAAAATGAACCTTCAATTCAAACCCTAACCAAATTTTTCCATAACCCTAGTTTCCTCCATCTTCACTCCTAAAGTGCAAGCGATATATTTGATTCTTTATATAAGTTTATGTTGGAGGAATGAAGATAAAGAGTGGGAATACCATTTCTTCCACCCACTTATTCTGATTTCCCTTACGCATATATGCTACTCAATTCTCTTTCCAAAGTAACATTGTACAAAGGGAATCGCTTCCATATTTCTTCCACATTACAAAAAATCCTTGGTGGAATCAAATAACCCTTCCATGAAAAAGGATTGGAATATAGATTTTCAAGCTTCTCCTCAAGTGATAGAATTAATTTAAATGTATTTTCAGTTCCATTGGATTAATATGTAGTTTCTCTTCTTTTGGACCAAAATGTTGTGTTGGTCGATATTCATGCATAGAAAGTATATTTAATTACAATCTTGTATTGGTCACTTACATTTGTATACTCTCAATTAAATAGTTGGCTGAAATAAGATGTTGTTTCCACTTGCAGAAGAAACCCATATGTAAAATGGCAATTCCACTGATAAGATGAGATCCATATCTCTTTCCTTTCTTTACTTGGTACCTCCTTCCTTTGTTCACTTAGACCCTTTATTTTCATTTTTGTCAAAGAGTAACTTAGTTTAGGTTGTTATTATATTGATCCTCAACCCACTATTCAAACACCTTGTTTTCTTTACATGCAGGTAGATTTCATTGCATTTTTATGTTGATCCCTCATGTATCCTTATGTATTATATGAGGGTTATCACATTTTATTACAATATATTATTGGAGTTACTTTTAATATTTTGAAAATCAGTGGACACTCCACCCATTTTCAGGAGTGTCCAAAATTGATATGAAATCAGACAATGGTGATGCTCGATAATGGCATGACTCACATAAGACTTTTAGTTGTATATGCAGGATGCCGAGAACCATTTAATCGAGCAGGGATAGTTTCTAAATATTATGATTTTTTGGCCACAGCTGCCATTGCCTCTACGCTATGCGAGATTGATTCCCTCTTAGTTTCATCATATGTTTCAATCATAATTCTTAGATATAAATACAAGGGGACCGATTAGTCTGTTTCCTCTGTTGTTTTCGGTTCCTCATGTAGCATTCGAGCTAAACTCTTTGTTCGAATGGAGAATTGGAATATTATACATGGAGTTTTTGTTACAACATCAACTCAATGTTCAGAGGGATTTCTTAAAAATTAACTTACAGTATCCTAATGATACTAATTTTTCTACTATTTATGCGACACTAAAATGAAAAATAAAGCAACTTTAATTGTATTACTAAAATGAAATCAAACAATATTAAGTTTCAAGTTTCAAAGTCAAATGGATCATACTTTTGCTGAAGTAAAAATCGCTGTAGACAGAACTATTGTATATTTTTTCCCACTTCACTTTATATACATCTCAATTGAATGAAGTTATTAAAACGAATATCTCTATACATCTAGTTCTTTTAGTACATCTTTAAAAAGTTGATTAGAGAAAGAAAAAAAAACGAAAACATCATGTCAAAGATTATATATTAAACTATAACTTCCAATTATGAATTAAACCTTAACATTAAAGTTTCACATCATAAAGTATGTATTAAAATACAAAATAGTAAATACAAAAGAAAACCAAGATAAATTGCAAATTTATATATAAAAAAATGAAATATTGTTAAGCATAAGCTTAAACGTAACTCTAAATGATAACAAAAAAAAGTTGAACTAGAAATGATAACAAAAGTGTTGAAAAAACTCCAAACGGAGTGAGCGCCAACTTAAATCATTTTTAGACTAATCACATAATCAATTAGTTAAAGAAACCCACAGTAAGTTACTCTGCACAAAATCATATCAAGTCTTATATACAACAAGTAGGTTAAAAGACCACATGCATATAGTAGTAATAAAGAAATTTCAATTTAATAACTATGTAAAAAATTTAGTCACTATATATAACAATTAGATGAGAATGACACTCTCAACTTAAATATATAACAATTAGATGATAATTACACTCTCAACCCAAAATATATATCCACTTAACTACAACTTATAGATGAGGTAATTTTCAAGTTTATGCATTAATAATTTTTTCATTTATAGAACTAAAGTTTTAATACTATTGGTAATTTAGTGGAATATTTTGATTTTACATTTTAATTAATTATTTATATTTAAGAATAAAATGTTTTAAATTTTGATACATTATTTAATTAATGATTTTGAATGTAGCTTTAATGTAGTTCACTTGATGTTTGTTTAGTGAGCATTTATGTATATTTAGTGAAAGTTGTTATGACATGGATATTTTACTAAACATGTTAATTATGTATTTCCAAGTACTTATATCTAATTAATAGGTTTCAAATTTAATACTTTGCTGGAAATCTCAAATTGGCATAGTTTCATCACTAGTTAATGATTCCATGTACATTAGTATATCTCCATATATAAGAATAAAATATTTATTGTTAGAAAGAGATATACACTTTATGTTTAATGTTTGTCTAAGGTAAGAAATATCTATGCTTTAGTATCTAAATCCATGTTAGTTAAGAGGTTGTTAATGATAAAATGAAAGAGGAATTAAACCCTTCTATAACAAGGTAAAAAACCATAAATGAAATACTAATTTGCAAGCTGAAAATCCACTAAATTGGTTAAAGTTATAAAGAATATTTCATTCAACACAATGATTAATTTTTTTATATTTGCATGTTCCACATGTTCTCTCATAGTGATGAGTGTTCTTTATGTTCCCTTTGTTATATGGTGAAATGGTACTTCTTCGTCTGAGTACTGACACCGAATAAGTCGATACACAAAAGGACATCATGGATAGAAGTTTCCAAAAACCTATAGATGAACATGAGCCTTGATACACATTATTCGTTCCAGTATTTCCCATGTTTTTAAGTGCATTCTTGTAATTGTGACTCATTCCATTGCACCTCGTGAGTCATTCACAGGTAGCCTATTATGAAACTCGTGGTTACATGATCATAGTATGTATTTGCTAGTTTCCTTCAAAGAAGTCATGGCCCATTCATGACTTGTTAGTATGTGCACCCATGGTTACATTAAGACAAAAATTTAAAAAATAAAACACGATTATCCAGGGACAGTTGGATTCGAAATCATAATGTCCCCAACATTCCTAACCTTCGTAACTCCCCCTAATCACCAATTATAAATAGAGGGGATGGGTTAAGGATGGGGGAATAAAGTTTTGGAGCAAGGTTTTGCTGGAGGAAACACCTTGGATATTTGGAGAAAGAGAACTCAGTTCTTGGTTAGCATAGGAGGGATTGTCTCAAATAGATGTTGTATCAATCGTTTCTTATGAATAAAGAGTGATGTTCTTCCATATTGTGTATTGATGTTCTTACTTGTTATGATGTACGAATTTTTTTTCAATATTCTTATATGCAATATGTAATATTTCATTCATATTTATATAACAATTAATATCTATGTGCTAGATGTCAATATATTTTGCAGTCATTGATCATCTTGAAGATTTTGGATCATTTGGAGTGAAGGTTTAAAACTAGGACCAACCTTCATAAATAAGGTGCATCTTCTTTCTACCCTATTTCTCTCTCAAATATATAGATAGTTGTATGTCTGCAAGTTGACTATTTGTATGTTGATGACCCCAGACCCTTGTGTCATAAGGTAAATTTTCCCTGAACAACACCCCATACTTCAACGTTTCTTATAAATGTAATGCAACATTAAATATATATGTATGAAGTATCATTCGATGAGTGGTCTACTGCCATGTATGAATAATGCCATTTATTTTAGTTTAATTCATCTATATACAATGATATATAGATAATACTAATATAATATAATTTTTTCATTTTTATTCTTAATATATGTACAAGTTTATACAAACTCTACTCTATTAAAATAAAATAAAATAATAAGGAAATCCATGAATCTATCGATAACAATATATGAGATTATTAATTACTTTCGTTGAGAAAGAGAAGGATATTCTATGAAAAATAGGAATCAAATTAACACTTGATCACTGCATCTTGAAGCCCAAAAAGGAATGTTATGCTATTAGACAATATTTTAATTTACTAATGGATATTATTTTAATTTGTTTAGGTTTCAAAATGGATTTAGATGAACCAGGAAAAAACATGCCAACTATTATGTAAGAAACATTATGTGCATTGAACTTTACAGAAGGAATTAGTAATACCAACATATGTCAAGATAATTGTCAATCCTAAAATCTTTCTTAGGTTCATGGTGAGCTTCTTTAATGCAAACACAACCAAAGGAGTGTTTCCTTCCTTTAGAATTAGAGAATTGAGGAGTACTTTCCATGGAAAAGTAGGACTCAATTTCTTCTTTAGAGTTAGAAAATTGAGGCCTACTTTCCATGGAAAAGTAGGCCTCAATTTCTTCTTTAGTGATCATTTTATGAAAGAATTGCATAAAAGGGATTCTAGAGCAATATATAGAAAGAGATAGAGTCTACAAAAATGAACTTGGTAATGTTGCATTATTATGCACAATACATACAGATATATGATTGCAGGTAAAAGAAACTATTCTACACCCCAAAAAATCCAACTATCACTTATTATTTACAAACAAAATAAAAGTATTACAAGTTGGTTGGATGTCCCACAATACTAACTTTTAGCACCCCAGGATACAATTAATCATTGAACCAATAAGAGTTCCCTCACAACCCTAAACTACCAATACATGTACCTACCTCCCTTACAACAAACTCTATTAATATTCCTCTTACATCCTTCACTACAAAAAAAAAATCACTTCATTTAATCATTAAAACCTCAAAACAAAAGCTATTAATGCATCTAATAACTAGTGGAACTACCAATCACATTAACTACTTTTAAAATACAAGTATTTAGTGCACAACTTTGCATCACAATTTTCTATTAAAAATAGATAAAGATTTTTTCTTGTACACACCAAATTTATGCATCACATTTTGTGTCCTTGTGCAACACAAATGACACCAAATATGACACAAAATATGTAACAAAATTGTGATGCATAATGAAGTTTTGCATTGATTTGTCCCTACATTTTAGTTTTAAGTGATTTTCCAAGTCATTTTTTTTAATTTCATTTCAAAATTGTGTTGTGTATATATTATGAATACTTGCTACTTGAACATGAAGGAGATCATTTGGGCCTATAATTGATTTCTTGGATCACCTATTGAATCAAAGGTAATCCTTATCCCACTATTTGTAGTTTTTCCCAAATTTGTTCTTCTAGTTTGTATAATTTATCTTGTTTATAGGATTTTTTTTAATTTGGGGAGCTAGGAATTCAATGGGGGAATGGTAATAGAGGATAGGTTTTGGTATTTAAGGAAAGAATTGCATATATTTCATTTTAATGGTAAGATATAGGTTTTGGGGTAGGCTTGTGAATTTAAGATAAATATTTGTTAAGGTTACCAAGAAAGAGTTAGTATCAATTAAACTAGTTATAAATTCAATGTAGAAATTTAAGAAATTGGGATTATGGTTTATGTCTCCTTTTAAATTCTCTTCATTTCCTCTCTCCTTCATCTTCCTTGTCTCAACAAATCCTCCTTCCTCTTCATATTTTTCCTTATATCCTCTTTATTAAACCACTTTCTATCCTCCTATGGATTCTTTAGTCTTTATCTCTTCTTCCCCCCCTCTTATTTTTCCATTCCTCCTTCGTTCTTGCTTCATTCTCTTCCAACCTTTTCCTCTTTGTCTTCATGTTTTTCTCCAAATACTCCCTTATTTTTATTTATTTCACTTTATCCAACTTCCTGTTTCACAATTTGTATCATCATCATTCCTTAACTTCCTCCTCCTTCTTCCTATTATTATTCTATGATATACCCCTCTTCCTCTTATTGTTTCGTAATGCCTCCTCTCTCCTGTAATGTCCCCATGCCCCATAATGCAAATAAATTAAAATTTTTTCTTCAAGAACACTTGTTCTCTTCTCAAATAGATGGCATGGGCCTTAACACACACTTGAATCTTCATTCTGAGGCTTAAAACCCCTTGTACGATTCTATGACAGTCATTCCACCCTCGAGAGATCCCTTCTATGACAAGAATGAACATTTCTGCACTGTACCTGTCTTTTCACAATGAACATACTTGCTATGTTTCGCACTCTGATTTCCACCCCTACGACCTTGAAAATTAAAAATCAGAAACATAATGTGCAACAGGAAAGTATAAACACTCTTCCTCGTTCATCCTTACACACTTTCGATTTCTGCCTTTCGCACCTCAGAACTCAGAAATTAGAAATCCAAATGTGCAACGGAACATCCAACGACCTTTTCTCCTTCTGCCTGATACACTTCCTCTTTCTTCCATCCACACTTCGGAACCTGGAAATCAAAAACACCACAAGCAACCTTATCCTTTCCTACACTTCCGACTTCCTCCTTTTGCCTTCTATACTATGGAACTTGGAAATTAGAAAACACACTTTTTTTCTTACCTTTTCTCCTAATTCCCACCTTCCGCCTTCTTCCTTTCGCAGGAGGATCCTCGAAGTCGGGAATCCCACATTCTTCCTTGATTAAACTTCTTTCTCCTACCTCCCATATTTTTCCTTTCACCAGAGAATCCCAAGGGGAAGAAATACTAAGTCAAATGCATTCTGACCTCTACAATAGTATTCTAGCATTCATGAACTTAGGAAAAAATTCATAAAAACATACAAGGTAATTACATAGATGAAATGAAGGAAAATGTACACAAGTAAACATCTACTTCATGATCATCAAGAATTCCATATGAACGTGACATTTCATAGGAAAACACATTGCATAAATAACATAACAAAGAATACTTATCTAGAAAGATGAAGTTGTCTGGCAACTAGCTACGTGCCTGCAACGTTCCACCCAACCATAGGTCAGTGTGTTCTTTACTCTTTCAACACCACTGTCACCCTTGAGTTGGGCATGATTTCCACAAGGAACTAGGGAACAACAAATTCACAGAAAACCCTAATTCATCAGCACAGTCAAGCCAACACTCAGTTGGGTTTATCAGATTGTCCAGCCAAGCAAAAGCCAAGTTGGTTTTATCAGGATGCAAGATTACAAGTCAAAAAATGTTGGGTTTATCATACTTACTGATTTAGACCAAATCACACACACAGTCAAGCCAACCTTTTTTGGGGTTTATCAAATGGTCTAACCAAGCCACCACCATGTTGGGTTTACCAGGATGTAGGAATATAAGCCAAAAAAACTGTTGGGTTTATCAAGCCTGACAACCAAGCCAACTAACGTTTGGATTTATCATATTGTTCTTAGTCAAGCCAACATTCAGTTCAGGGACTAGCCAAGACAAAATATGGGTATATTAGGCTACTAGCCAAGCAATCCTTCAAGTTGGGTTTATCAGGATTATAAGGCAGTGGAAAGGTAGAATGCTAAACTAGTGAGATCATACATATAGATAAGGAAACCTCTACAAGATATATCTGGCTTAGCATCCATGTTTCCTACACACCCAACACAAGCAAGTATCCCCTTCTCTGTTCCTCAATCCATCGATCTATACCTTCTCTTCCAGTGCTCTTCCGGATGTGCAAAGAATATTTACCGGTCACTCTTATATTGATGTGAGGTTCCACACTATGTTTATCAAGATTATTCCTCTTATATTCCACTCCTCAGACTTACATACAAATCAGACCCAAGTTTTTTATAGTTTAGTTTGAACACTTTGTTTTCCCTGTCACCTTTGTGTCAAACTCGTTAGTGTTTGGTATGCATAGAACATAAGGGTTTGATGTTTGATTTTTGTAAAACTCAGGACTTGGATCATAAGGGGAGGGGGGCTAACTCTTCACTAGATAAACCAGTTTTAATACAAATTAAAACATTGCGTTAGATTATAAAAAGCTAAGTAATACCCCTAGTCATGTAACCCTCGCATCAAAATAGGGTTGAAAATAAAGGGATTAAAACAATAAAATTTGACAAATTAATTTATGGTAAAACAACATAAGCACACAGTGATAAATTATGACAAGGCATGCATAACTTATCAAGTTTTGAAACAAGTGATTCTAATTGAAGACTTGAACCTATATAGTCTTATACAATCTTATATGGAGTTACCCTTTTGTAAAATTGATAAGTTAAATCTTAGGTTGCAAATGAGAGTAAGCCTTTTAATCATTCTTGAAAACCATGTAAAGCTAGATTAGGTCTTATACTAATCTAACACTCAGTAATGAAATTTTTTTACTTGATGAAATTATGGAGTTGTGACATGTGGTATCAGAGAAATTTTTCAAACACTAGGCCTGAAGTTGCCTCAACTCACATGCACATCACAAAAAAAGGAAAACAAAAAATACTGATTTATGTTTAAAAATTGTTTTTGTATAGAAATATAAATTTTTATTTTGCAGGAAATGGAAGGAGTAGAGGAATCTACTGAAGATGGATCACATCATAATAATCTAGATAATATATACATGGATTTAAATAATCAACCATCTGAATTAATTCAATATGTAAAATAGTTAAAGGCTGAATTACAGACTGTTAAGGAAGATAATGAAAGAATCCCAAGAGCATAGGAATAATCAAATCAAATATTGCTGGATAAATTACATAACGAAGGAAAGGATAAAAGAAAAGAACATGAATATGAATCTAGAACTATATCCAACAAGCGTAAAGGTAAAACGTTGAAATTCCCTAATAATGAAAGTAATTCCTCTTCAGGAATTAATGTTAGGTCACACACAGAGAAACATAAATATTCTAGTGAAAGTAGTGATAGTGACAACAGTCCTAAAAAGAGAAAATATAAAATTATGAAGAAATTTTAGTAGATTTTAAGAAGATAAAACCCCCTATGTTTAATGGTGAGGTGGAAAAAGGAGAAGAAGCCAAGGCATGGTTGTCAGGTATGAAAAAATATTTTCAAATCCATAATTACTTAGACAGGATGAAATATAGAATGGATATCTATAACTTAACTAGAAAAGCTAATATATGGTGGCAGTATATAAAAGGAGTGAAAAACATTAAAGAAAAGTATGTAACTTGGAGGACTTTTAAGAAATACTTTAATTTTTTTTCTTTTCTGAACAATATTATGAAGAAAGGGCTAAGGAATTTTACGATTTTAAGCTAGTTTAAATGTCTATGAAGGAACTAAGTAGTAAATATCTAAGTTTATTACAATACATACCTTATATCATCATTGAAAATCCTAGTATATAGAGGTTTCTGAGTTTCTTACCTCTTATCTTCAAGGACAAAATTGAATACGACAATCCAAAAACCCTTGAAGAAGAAATGAGGAAAGTTAATTTATGTTATGAACAAATCAAAATAAAAGAGAATGTGTACCTAACTAGAAGGGTAAAATAACTAATGACTTTTAACAAAGAATAAAAGGTTTTAAGTCCAACATAAAATTTGGAAACTATTCCAAGAATACTTACAAAGGAATAGATTTTAAAACTAATACACACCAGAATTTTACAGCAGCAAAGAACAGAGACATACCTAACAATCATGGTAAAAATAAGGAACAAAGAGAACCTATAAAATGTTGGGAATGCCAAGGACCTCATTATGCGAAGGAATGTGCAAGTAGAAAGAGGATTTTCAACAAAATGCATATAATACATGAAGAAGCAACTGTTGGTGACATAGAAAACTTGATGCCCAGGATTAATGAAGCTTTGAAGAATCGACATTTTGATCACCAAACATCCATGGTGGAAATAGAAGTTTTGATGAAGAATAAACCCATTTCTATTTTGATAGAATTGGGTGCTTGTTTAAGCTATGTGTCACCCAGTATAACAGAAAGTTGTAACCTGCATTTTAAAAAGTTTGAAAAATATTGGTTGGTTCAATTAGTTACAGAAACCAAGAGAAAGGTACTTAGCTATGTTGAATATTTTGAAATGTTTATGAGTCAATTCAAAACTCAAGTGAAATTAAATGTAATACCTCTAGGGTCATATGATGTTTTAATAGGTATGGAATGGCTGGGAAAGAAAAACGTAGTGTCAAATTTCTTTGAGAAAAAATTTACATGCTTAAATGGAAAAGGAGAAACAATTATAGTGAAAGGAATACCTAGAAAAGTTTATGTTAGATAGATCTTAGCTTTGAAAATGAAAAAGTTTGTACGTAAAGGTTGCAAAGTTTTTCTTGTGCATGTAATGAATGACGATCACATGAATAAAGAATACAAATTAAAATTTGGTGATATACCAATTTTAAAAGAATTTTCTTATGTATTCCCAAAAGAGATTCCAGAATTACCTCCGAAAAGATAGATAAGAATTACATAATACCAAGTGTATCCACTTGGGGAGCACCTGTAAAAAGAAATATGGTACCTTATGTTTGTGTATAGATTACCGTCAGTTAAACAAGATGACAATTAAAAACAGATATCCCTTTCCCCGCATATATGATATGTTCGATCAAATACGTAGAGCAACGATATTCACAAAAACAGAGTTGAGATCTATATATTATCAAGTCAAAATTAAAGATGAAGATCTATTTAAAATTGCATTCAGAAACTGTTACAGGCATTATGAGTTTATAGTTATGCTATTTGCTCCAACATCTTTTATGTGTTTAATGAACAACGTCTTAAGTAAGTATTTGGATAAATTCGTAGTTGTATTCATAGATGACATACTAATTTATCTAAAAACAAAAGAAGAACATGATGAACATCTACATATAATATTACAAGTTGTAAGAGAACACAAATTGCATGCTAAATTAAGTAAATGTGTATTCTTTAAGGATAAAATATAGTATCTAGGCCATGTGATATCAAAGGAAGGAATATAAATGGATCCTAATAATATAAGATAAATTATGGAATGGCATGTTCTTCAGGACATATCGGATGTACGATCATTCATGGGGACAAGTTATTATCAGAAATTCATAGAAAGATTCTCGAAGATCGTAAATCCCATAACATCCTTACAAAAAAAGGGAAAACGATTTGTATGGGATTTCAAATGTGAAGATTTCTTTAATAAGTTAAAAAGGATTATTAACTAATGCACCTATCTTAAGAATAATAGATCCAAATAAGGACTTTATTGTATGCACTCATGCATGCAATGGGGGCTTATGTGGAGTATTAACGCAAGGTCATGTAATAGAATATGAGTCAAGAAAGTTAAAAATACATGAAAACATTAACCTACCTATGATTAGAGTTGGTTGTTATAATACATAATTTAAAAATGTGGTGCCATCATCTAATAGGTAGAATATTTTTACTAACATTTGATAACATAAGTTTAAAATACTTATTTGATCAACAAAATCTGAATGCAAGGAAAGCAAGATGGTTATCTTTCCTTAGGAAATATGATTTCAAGTTTAAACATATAAAAGGAAAAGAGAATAAGGTGGTTGATGCCTTGAGAAAAAATGAAAAAATGAATTTTATAGCCGATGTTAGTAGTTATGAAATAGAATTGGACGATAAGTTCGAAGATGGAGTAAAAATGGATAAGGATTATCAAAATTTAAGAGAAAAAGTTACAAAAAATCAATATGAAAATATAAAAATAGATTTCAATTTGAATGAAAAATGTTTAATGTTGTATAAAAGCAGATTATATGTACCTAATGTACCAAAAATTAAATTACTGATCTCAAAATGAAGTACATAAGAGTCCTTACTCAGGACATCTTGGTTACCAAAAGATGATAACAATGTTAACAAAAGATTATTTCTAGCTCAATATGAAGAATGAAGTGGTTTAATATATAACTAGGTGCATAGAATGCCAGCAGGTTAAAGCTGAGCATCAACACCCGACAGGTTTATTGAAACCATGACCAATCCCAGATTAGAAATGGGAAATTATCAGCATTGATTTCATAAGAGGACTTCCTAAAAATCAAAAGCAAAATGATTCTGTGATGGTAGTGGTATACAAACTGAGGAAGGAAACTCATTTTATACCTATTAAAACTACTTATAAGGATGATAATATTGGTGATATTTTTATGAAGGAAATATTTCATTTGCATGGAATTCCTAAAGTTATAATTTATGATAGGGATCCTAAGTTTACTGGTAATTTCTGAAAGTCGGTGTTTAAAGGATTGGACACTAAGTTAAATTTTAGTACTGCTTATCATCTGCAAATGGATGGACAAACATGAAGAGTAATTCAATTTTTAGAAGATATGTTATGAATGTATGTTAGGGATCATCCAAAGAAATGGGAATAATATATGCACTTAGTCAAATTTTCTTATAACAATCATTATCAAGCTTCAGCTAAACTTAGTCCTTTTGAAATATTGTATGGTAGGAAATTTAATACTCCCATTTGATGGAGTAATCCATTTGACATATGGTTGTTAGTACCTGAATTGTTAAAAGAAATGGAACTAACAGTTAAACATGTACAAAGCAATTTGAAAATTGCATAGGACAGACAAAAGAGTGATGCAGACCTTAAAAAAACTCAAAAAGAATTCCAAGTAGGTGAGCATGTTTTTGTCAATGTAAAATCCAGGAAAAAGAAATCCTTTAAGTTGGGGAGTTGTGTTAAATTAGCACCCAAGTATTGTGGACCATTTGAGATATTGTCAAGAGTTAGACCAGTGGCTTATCAGTTAGCTTTGCCACCTAATCTCAAAACACATAATGTATTTCTATATTGAAAAGGTATGTGCATGATGCTACTCATGTAATCAATTGGAATGTTATTCAAGTACAACCAGAAGGATATTTTTAGGTGTAACCATATTGTATCCTCGACAAGAGAGAAATTTATCTCCGGAATTGCACCATTGGACAAGTAAAGGTGCAATGGAATCACCTTAGTCTAAATGAAGCAACCTGGGAATTGGAGAGTCATATGCAGGAGGCATATCTAATTTTGTTCCAGGAAGACTCAGATGATACTTAAGAAACATTGAGGACGATGTTTAACTTAAGAGGGGGTGTTTGTAACCCACCTTGAACTAAAAAAAATATTTTTGTGAAAATACAATACCTTAAAAGTTATTGTAAAGTTTTATGTTGTTGACCAAGGATGGTCAATGATTACTGTAATTGAATATTTTATTATTAAATAATTGAAAGAAAAGACACCTATCCAAAGAGGACTGTTGAAAATTGTTCATTGGCCCGCTAGGAGGAATGATCTAGTGTAGAAAGAAATATGACAAATGGCAGCAACAACATTCACTTTCTAATTGTTGCAAGAAGAAACTTCCCTATAATTGTGCTCATGTTCCCAAGAAAGGAGGAACTAAGAAAGTGGCTCATTTAATTGCAAAATTGACCCAAAGACATATACAAGCTTATATATACCATCAAATGAGCAGGAGGCTCACTACATTCTAAGAGATTAGAACCTTGTGGTTTTGCTGGAACTGAAAAGTTAGGCACACAAGAGGATTTCGTTGAGAGAAAAGCTAAAGTGAGATGCTAGGGTGTTGACTGCAAATGTTATTGCTAAGTTACATAGAATGTTGATTAGGATTCTACACAATATCTTCGTCCCGGTGGTTCAATGAATAGGCTCGAGGGTCCTAAAGCAAGTGATCTTCGCTTCTTTTAGGAGATGATTGGGAGGAGCAGTCTTCTTTGGGTATTTGTCCATTTCAAAGTTAACAGGTTCTATATTGTTAGTAGTTTATTATTTTTAAAATTTTCTATATATTTATGAAGACTTTCATGAATGATAAAATTTCTAGTTTTATTGATTGTTTTTTAAAGAAGTAGGAAAGTTTAATTCCTGTAAAGTTCTAGTTCAGTACAGAAGAATATATTTTACTATTTTAAAACAAATCTTCACAGTAGGATTTGTAATTTAAAATTATTTAGTCACTTAGAAAAAAATCATGTTATTATAAAATTTACCAGAAAGTTAAAAACAGAGTTTTCATCATTTTAACCAAACCACAAATCCTTTTTACAGTTAGGGTTTACTCTTATTTAACATTGTAAAATTTATAAGTATGCTAAACTAATAGATATAGGTTCTTTATGAAATGGATTTTAACCAAGGGTTTAATACCTAAATATATATTTATATATAATAGTTAATATCAATAACATACAGCCGAAAGGATTATTAAATTTCTAATTTATTCAAGTATTACTATTATAGAGCTGAAAGGCTCATTTTTTATTCACAAAAACAAATCTAGAGTTAACATTTACAATTAGAAAATAGTAAATTTAACTATAAAAAACAAAATAAATTTCCCATATAAGTTTCTTTCTACCACATGTCAAGAGTTCAAATCCTATAAGGATAAGAAATTTTCCCAAGTAAGAAATTAACTAAAAACTACAATGAAAATACCCTAGGTTCAACAACAAAGTACGGTCGTGACTAGAATGAGTAGAAACTCTTTAAAAACAAAATTTAAAATGGAATTCTTCCAACTAAGCACTTACGCAGTAATATAGTAATCCAAGAAATGTCAAAACATGCCGTAAACCATTTGAGAAAACCGTCGGGGTAGTCTTTTTTGTTAAGATATGAATGTCGTAAAATATAACGAAGAAACCAATTTATCCACATATTAATAAAATACATAATAGTGCTAGCAACATTATATCAATTACAAAATCATACCGAAAACCTTTAAACAAAGTAATTGTATTGTTATAAATAATGCTACTTTATAAAGAATATAACATGTTTACAGAGGAGGTTTTTATAAACAAAAACAAAATGCCATAGATAGTAATTCCTTAAGACTCTATTAATAGTTTACAGTAAGAGTTTTCTTTCCATAAATTCTCAATAATTGTCAAAAGAAACTACATTACATCTTCCCACAGACTCCACAATATATCACGAAAGGGGTAAAACCCTAGTGTAGCCGAAGGATTTTGAATACAATTAAAATCCCTTCAATTAACATTGTAAAGGAAAAAACCCAAGAATGTTTACCATTCAAGAAAAAGGGCTCATATAGTCCAACGAATCCAGACCAAAAAAAGGAACTCCATTCCATTTTTTATTTTCACACCATCAAGGACCATAGGGTTAAGGATGTTAGGTCTTACCAAAAAAACCTAAGTTGTTGGTTACCCTCAACTTGAGTATTTCTCCAAGCCAAGAAGCTTCCATCGAAAAACCTGCCATTCAAACAAAACAGAGGTTATAAAATTAGTTTTTTACAGTATAAAACATTGCTTACAACATTTTGAAATGAAATGTATGAAGAAACCACAACATCGTTCCAAGGAAACCACTGACAAGCCGATACCAATCTCTGCAAAGTTTGGCCAAGAGTATCAAAGGTATTGAAGTCTCTCTCAGTATTTCTTTGATAGGTCACGAGTATTTTAGTTTCTAGAAAGATCCAATCCAAGGGCTGATCCCTCAACTCTTCTCACCTCCCCACAACACAGAAAAAATAATGAACATTGAAGAATAATGTAGAGGGATAAATCCATTGGGTTTTCATTAGGGTTTTAACCCTTCAACAGCTAGACAACAATATCAAATCCCTATCACGTTGACATTTTAATTAGTTCCACCTACCTCCACTTATTTTTGAATTACCCACCCAATTGCTATAGTTTAGTTTGAACACTTTGTTTTCCCCATCACCTTGGTTTCAAACTCATTAGTGTTTGGTATGTATAAAGCATAAGGGTTTGACCTTTTTCTTCTAGTAAAAATTAGGACTTGGAGAAAAAGGGGGGGGGATAACACTTCACTCGAGAAACATGTTTCAATGCAAGTGTAAACATTGCATTATCTTATAAAAATATAAGTAAGACCCCTATACATGTAACCCTTGCATCAAAATAGGGTTGCGAACAGAGGAATTAAAACAAAAAAAAATTTACAAATCCATTTATGGTAAAACAACATAAGCACAAATCAATAAATTATGACAAGGCGAGCATGACTTATCAACTTTTGAAAGAATTGATTCCAATTGAAGACTTGAAACTATATAGTCTTATAAAAAATATATATATGGAGTTACCCTTTTGTCAAATTGATAACTTAAATAATGAACTATATGAAGAAACAAGTGTTGATGTATTTGTGACTTCAGAATGTATTCACTTGTATATTTTATGTATTGTACCTCGATGTTTATGCCAGGAAGTATCTATAATGTAATTGAGTCATTTCATGCCCCGATGTTCCTATTGGGAGATTCAGTAATCTAAACAAGTAATGTAAAGTTATAGAGGGTAACCCTCCTTATTGTTCAATGGTTAAATTCCCCATAGTTGTGGGGCCCTAGGCTTATTAGACTCTCCTAGAGAAGTCGCCACTACTGAGTTATTGTCAAGTCGGGAATTAGTATAAATATAGAGTGAGCCTCTCTATTTAACACACATTCACTCACACTCAGTTGTAGCGCATAAATGAGAGAGAAAAAGAAGCTTGGATAAGAGAGAGAGAGAAACTACTGCTGTCGGGAAATCATCTTACTATTTTGGGTTTTACTTTTGGTTCTGATTCTATCTCTAAGGAAGTTGCAGGGTTTTATCCTTTATGGTTTCCTCAAGGAAAAACTTTGTGTTCATTGTCTCTTATGCTTGATTGATGTGCTTGTTATTCTCTAAGATAATATCCTAAGATCATATTGTTGAAATAGATAAAAATATAAGATGGTATCAGAGCTAACCTCAGAAGAAGACATTATGCAGCTACGGAAACTAGGTATTCCTATTTCTTGGATCTCTCTCCATAGATTTTCAAAAAGAGAAGGTTGGACTAACACTCCTCTCCAGGGCGCATATTTCTGTCGAAGCAGAATATGATTTTGAGCATTTTTAGTTTTTGACCCAACACTACTGCCAGAAATTAGGGATTTCCATAGAAGTGGAATTTTTGAGTGACCCCAGGCCTGGATTGATATCCTCCCCAAAATCAAATTTTATAGATCAAGATCAAATTTTTTGGTTGGGCAGAACTCTAGGAAAGTCAAACCCTAATCTGCTCTTGAACCAGCTCTTCAGAAATTCAGCTCTTGATCTAGTTTCGACATCTTAACCTAGTAAGATCTAAATATTTTGCATTTCCATTTAAGGTTATCTATTAAGATGTCTCATTATACCATGCTTGATGAAAATCTTGAGGGAGCTGATAACTTCTGAGCCTGGAAGTATAGGATCTCCCTGATCCCGGAAGAAAATGAGTTGGACTCTTACATCAGTGAAGAGGTTCTAATTCCAGAGGGAGATGAGGAAAAGGCCTTACAAAAAAATAAATTGGTCATGGCTAAGAGGATCATTGTTGATTCGATCAAGGATCACCCCATACCATAGGTGTCCTCCCTAAAGACACCTAAAGTTATGTTTGATTCCTTGACCAAACTGTTTGAAGGGAAGAACATAAATCAAAAGATGACTCTAAGGAGCCAATTGAAGAATGTAAAGATCCAGAATGCGGAGACCATACATATTACTTTACAAGGGTCTCTCTGATCAAGGAACAACTAGAAGCGGTAGATGAAGAAGTGGAGAATGCAGAAATTGTGATGACTACCTTGAATGGTCTGCCTAGATCATGGAACTCCTTCATTCAAGGGATCTATGCCAGAAAGAAGCTAGTCAAATTCAGTATACCGTGGGAGGAATTCTCACAAGAAGAAGCTCGAATAGCAGATCAAGAAGAAAAGATGGGAAGTGAATATCAAGCTCTCATAGTACACTCCAAGAGTAGCATAACAAACTATCACAAAGGTAAGTATTCTCACCAGAAAAGTAATATTAGAATACCTACTAAATATTTTTCTAGAATCAAATGCTATACATGTGACGAGAAAGGACACTATGCTATAGAATGTATTAGAAACAAAAATGGCTCTCACAAGAAGAAGGGAAACAAGAAAAGACATCATTATCACACAGCAGAGGATGATGAACCTACCAGAAAGAAAGCCAAAGAAGAAAGTGATGATTCTTCTAGTGAAGAAGAATATGTTATGATTTCTGCTCTCACAGGCACTATTACACATGGAAGCAATGATTGGCTCATTGCTAGTGGGGCTTCCAAATATATGATAGGGTTCAAGGAATTCTTTGTGAAACTTTATGAACATGATTCACCTCACAAGGTGAAACTTGAAGATGACTAACAGTATCCAATAAAAGGTAGTGGTGAATCCTCCTATAAACTAAATTCTGGAAAGTCTATGAAGATGAAGGATGTTCTATTTTTACTAGGATTAAAGAAGAACCTTTTCTCCATATCTACATTGAATGCAAAAGGTATGAGGGTTGCATCCATAGATGGCCAATTCCTTATGTGTCCAAAAGGAAAAACTAGAAATGATGCAGTAGTGATTGGAGAACAAGAAGGAGGACTATACAAACTAAAGGGCCATCCAAAACAAGACTTGGTCCATGACTCAGTAGAGCCAAATGAACTTTGGCACAGAAGGCTTCCACATGTGCACTATAGGGCACTAACACTTGCAACCAAAGTTGGTGAAGGTCTTCCAGAAATACAGGAAAAACATGACGGTGTCTGCAAAGGATGTGCAAAAGGAAAGAACACAAAGAAAACATTTCCAAGTAGTGAGAGCCAGGCAAAAGGAATTTTGGAAATCATTCACTCTGATGTATGCGGTCCAATGTCATCCAGTTCATTAAGTCGGTATGTATACTATCTTTATTTTATTGATGATTTTTGTAGGAAGACATGGATAGACTTCATAAAGAAAAAATATGAAGTATTCAACAAGTGCAAGGAATTAAAAGCCTTGATCGAGAACAACACAGAAAAGAAAATCAAGACCTTTTGATTAGATAATGGCGAAGAGTTCACATCAAATGAATTCAAAGAGTTATGTAAAGACTCAGGTATTAAGAGGGAGTTAACCACTCCATATAATCCACAACAGAATGGGGTTGTAGAAAGGAAGAATAGAACTATCATGGAAGCTGCAAGGGCCATGCTTCATGATCAAGATATTCTCATGCATCTATGGGAAGAAGCTGCCAAAACAACAGTGTATGTACAGAACCGTACTCCACATAGAGTACTTGAGAACAAGACACCTGAAGAAGTATTTTCCATCAAGAAACTAGAAGTCAGCCATCTCAGAATATTTGGTTATCCTTTATACATACACATTCCAAAAGAAAAGAGGACAAAATTAGATCGTTCTGGAAAGAAGGGAATATTTGTGGGATACAGTGAAAGATCAAAAGCTTACATAATATAATTCCCAGGATTCAAGAATATTGACATAAGTACAGACGTAACATTCGACGAAGATTCATCTTACATCAAATCTAGAAAGAGACCAGTTGAAGAGTCTGAAGAAATAGAAGTACCCAGAATTCAAGATACAACTACGAATGATGCAAATCAAGATGAAGATCAAGCAATAGAAGAACCCCAAGAACCTATAGATCCACCCCAAGAAAAGAATCCTCATAAGAGGAAACCTACATGGGTACGAGAGGCTATCCAAGGTGCAGAAAGATATGGGGCTCCAAAAGAAATACACAGAGAGAGGAAAAGAACCAGGTTCTGCTCTGGTTATGTAGCCCTGTTATGTGACATCATTGTTAAAGAACCTTCCAACTATGAAGAAGCAGCAGAGAAGAAAAAATGGAAGGATGCTATGATTCAGGAGTACCAATCGATCATGAAGAATGATGTTTGGGATGTTGTCCCTATACCAGAGGGGAATTCTGTCATGACTTCCAAGTGGATCTACAAGATCAAGCATGATGGATATGGTAGCATAGAGAAATATAAAGAAAGATTTGTATCTCATGGCTTCTCCCAGAAAGAAGGAATAGATTATGAAGAAAGTTGTTCACCTGTAGCTAGATACACTTCCATCAGATCAGTACTTGCTCTGGTTGCAGTGATGAAATGGAAAATACGCTAGACGAATGTCAAGACTGCTTTCTTGAATGGTGTGGTAGAAGAGGAAGTGTATGTAGAGCAGCCACTCGGTTGTGAGAGACATGAAAGGAAGACTCATGTGTGTAAATTGTAGAAATCCCTGTACGGTTTGAAATAGGCACCCAGGATATGGTACGAAATAATTGATAGCTTCCTATCCAGTTTGGGATTTACCAAGAGTAAAGCAAATTCCAATATTTACTACAAGATTGAAGAAGGGATCCCAGTACTACTCCTACTGTATGTAAATGATTTGTTTGTAACAGGTATGGATGGGTTGATTGCTGATAAGAAGAGGAAGCTCACTATCGAGTTGGAGATGAAGGACTTCGGTATGATGCACTACTTTCTAGGCATGGAGGTGTGGTAGAATACAGATGGAATTTCTTTAGGACAAGGGAAGTATGCAATAGAAATCCTAAAGGTATTCGAGATGATGGACTGCAAGGCCATGACCACACCTATGGAATCGAACCTGAATCTATGAATGATGCTTCATCAGAGACACTTGATGCTATGATGTATCTATAGATGATTGGGTCCTTGATGTGCCTGACGAACACAAGACCAGATATTTGCTTTGTTGCAAACACATTGAGCTAGTTCCTGAGAAATCCTAGACATGTTCACTTGATTACTGCAAAGTGTATTCTAAGATACCTAAAGGGTACAGTTGATTATGGGATCAAGTATGATGCGAATTAGAAGATTAACCTTGAGGGTTATGTTGATTCAGATTGGGCAGGTAGTGCCATCAACAGGAAGAGCACTTCAGGGTACTGCTTCAGTATGGGATCAGGTGGGATCTCTTGGTTTAGCAAGAAACAGTCTTGCATGGCACTGAGTATAGCTAAAGCAGAGTATCTCGCAGCTTGTTCAACTAGTTGTCTGGAAGTATGGCTGAGGAAGCTACTATCTGATTTGTTTGATCTCTAGTTGGATGCTACTTGTATATATTACAACAACCAGGGTTGTGTGAATTTTTCTAAGAACCCAGTGTTCCATGATAAGTCGAAGCATATCGAGATCAAATATCACTATATCAGGGATATGGTGCAGAGAGGAGCAGTTAAACTCCAGTATGTTGTGACAGACGAACAGATATCTGATGTGTTGACCAAGACATTGGCCAAAGTGAAGTTTGAGTACTTCAAAGAGAAGCTTGGTGCTCTCCAGATTGAGGTTCCTTCAAAGAGGAAGTGATGAGTCGATGAGCCATTCTAACATGCTGATAGGATTGGTTCCTTCCATGTTCAAATATAAGTTTACAGATTCCTTCATATGATTGTGGGTTGTGTTACCACATGATCAGTGCAGAGCCATTCTGATGTGATTGAGGGATGTGTTCCCACATGATCAGATATAAGTGCTGAAGGCCATTTTTTGGGAGAATGGAGGCACTTGGTCATTTACCAGGAATAATTAGCCTAGAGCTAATAACCATTCTCATATGACTATGGGATTGGTTCCCACATGATCAGATGTAAGTGCTATTCCTTTCCACAGATGATAGTAGGTGTGTCCTATCATGCTGGTGGTTGTAAGTGTTGTGGCTTTCCACAGATGGTAGTAGGTGTGTCCTACCATGCTGGTGGTTGTAAGTGTTGTGCATTTTCACAGATAGTAGTAGGTGTGTCCTACCATGCTGGTGATTGTAAGTGCTAGGCCTTTTCACAGATGATAGTAGCTGTGTCCTTTTTGACATGGTTATTGGATGTATTCCTCCCAGGGTCTAATGTGAGTGTTGGGCATGCCTTTCTGACATGGTTCTTGGATGTGTTCCTCCCATGGTCAGATGTAAGTGCTGGATGGGCCATTCTGACTTAGGGTCATATATAAGCGCTGAAGAAGACCTACATAAAAGCTAGGCCTACAACCAGCATGAAAAAGGGATAGCTCTGCAGAATTTCCTATGACGAGAAGAATCGAGATATAGAACCAGTGATGATACAGCTGTGATGATCCAGATCTAGTGATGATCCAGATCCAATGATGATCAAGATTTAGTGATTTTCCAAATCCAGTGATGACCCAAATCCAGTAATGAAGATGACTTGAAGATGAAGCTGAAGATACCTTGATGATGATCTAGATGATATAGAGAAGAATACCTGTGCTGATAAACTATGTTGAGAGAATACCTTCCTAGTTAAGAGGGAGTGTTGATGTATTTGTAACTTTGGAATGTATTCACTTGTATATTTTATGCATTGTACCCCGATGTTTATTCCGGGAAGTATCTGTAATGTAATTGAGTCATGTCATGCCTCGATGTTCCTATCAGTAGATTCAATAAATTAAACAAGTAATGTAAAGTCATAGAGGGTAACCCTCCCTATTGTTCAAGGGTTAAAGTCCCCATAATTGTGGGGCCCTACGGTTATTAGACTCTCCTAGAGAAGTTGGCCCTAGTGAGTTATTTTCAAGTCAGGAATTAGTATAAATAGAGAGTGAACCTCTCTATTTAACACACATTCACTAACACTCAGTTGTAGCACATAACTGAGAGAGAAGAAGAAGATGGGACAAGAGAGAGAGAGACTACTGCTGTCAGGAAATCATCTTATTGTTTTGGGTTTTACTTTTGGTTTTGATTCTATCTCTGAGGAAGTTTCAGGGTTTTCTCCTTTATGGTTTTCCCAAGGAAAAACTTTGTGTTCATTATCTCTTATTCTTTATTGTTGTACTTTCTATTCTCTCAGATAAGATCCTAAGATCATATTGTTGAAATAGATAAAAACCTAACAACAAGCTTATCCACGAAAGCATTTAAATGAAACCACTAACAAGTGAGACCAATCTCTGCAAAGGTTTGGCCAAGAGTATCGAAGGCATTGAAGTCGCTCTTGTTATTTCTTTGATAGGTCACAAGTATATTCTTTTGTAGAAAGATTTGATCCAAGGGCCGAACCCACGACTCTCCTCACCTTCCTACAACACAGAAAAAATAATGAACACTGAATAATAACGTAGAGGGATAAACCCATTGGGTTTTAGTTAGGGTTAACACTTCAATGACTAGACCACACTATCAAATCCCAATCACGTGGGAATTTTAATTCTTTCCAACTGACTCCACTTATTTTTGAATTCCCCACCCACTTGCTATAGTTTAGTTTGAACACTTTGTTTTCCCCATCACCTTGGTGTAAAACTCGTTAGTGTTTGGTATGCATAAAGCATAAGGGTTTTACCTTTTGCTTCTGGTAAAAATTAGGACTTGGATCATAAGGGGGGGGATAACCCTTCACTAGAGAAACATGTTTTAAGACAAGTGTAAACATTTCATTATATTATAAAAATCTAAGTAATACCCCTAGCCATGTAACCCTCACATAAAAATAGGGTTGCAAACAGAGGAATTAAAATAGAAAAACTTTACAAATCCATTTATGGTAAAACAACATAATCACGCATCAATAAACTATGACAAGGCAAGCATGACTTATCAACTTTTGAAATAATTGATTCCAATTGAAGACTTGAAACTATATAGTATTATAAATTTTTTTATATGGAGTTACCCTTTTGTCGAATTGATAAGTTAAATATTAGGTTGCAAAGGAGGATAAGACTTAATAATTCCTAAAAATGATGTAAAGCTAGATTAGGTCTTATACTGATCTAAGACTCAAAAATAGTTTTTCTTTTATTTGATGAAAGTATGGAATTGTTATAGAATGGGGGACTAGAATATTATACATGGTGTTTTTGGGCATTAAGAACATTGGTCAAGAAGATTTAGGTTGTTTGATGATAGAATATATGCATCCTTCATGACTAGACTTTGTAGTGTTTCATTTACAAATCCTTCAAGGTCAAGCAGACTTGGATAATTCCTGTCGTGGAATATGCAATTGAATGAAATGCTTCTTGATTCCTCAAATATATTGTGTGCCTACGAGCTTCCTATATGAAAAGGTAGATTTGATTTCTTCTCTTAACCATGAAATGTTCATCGTGAGAAGAGAAAAAAATTGGGGAAGGGATTCTTTTGGAGTTGTGGTTATTGAGAGAAAGAGCATGGGGATGCCATGTTCGTTTGATTGATGGGGTAGCTTGTTCTGCACATTATGTTGTTTCCTTTTGTTTGTGGTGTCTGAATGCATAGTATTTTGGTATGGATTGCATTTTGGTTTTGGAGAAAATTCACTGTGTGGAAGAAGGAACTTGGTTGATTGTAAAGAGATAGGGTGTGTCTGGTGTTGTTTTGATCCAAGGGATGCTTAAGGTATCAATGGTGGCACTCACTTTTCCCTCCTAAGAAACATCCAACCAAAGTGAAGTCATAAAGCATCGTGGACCATATGGGTTGTTTCCATTATCATAAACCCAAATATTTGTTATTTTCTTTTTGTAATTCTTTGCAGCAGAAAGGAAACATATGCAGTTAAATTGAGTTTCATACGAATTCTGCCCTCATTTTTTTGTGTTATCATGGAAATAATTTTCCATAGAAACTCAGAATTATATTCTATTTTATTGGATTTCATTCAGTTTGTTTTGGTGTGTTACTATATCATCTCAATATTTATTCAGTGGAGATGTATGTAAGTCTGTTTGTTTGGGAGATGTATCTGTCAGTCTATTTTTTTATGTTTCTATATCATCTCAATCTTCATTTACTGTGATGTATTATCTCAGTCTCCATTTATTGTGATGTATGTGAGTTTGTTTTTTTTGTTACACAATAATCATGTTTGTTTTGTTACACAGTAATCATCTTTTTGTTAAGAGGGTTTTCTTAAATCTGGAGTGTTTCGAAGTTAACCCTTACATTTCGATATCAAATATTGTAATTCCATTTTTACACATCCTACTATTGCTAATTTTTTCATATGTAAAAATTATCATATAGTATACCAAGCATGTTAAGGTTTTTACTACTTGTGCGACATCATGTTGTTACAATCGAATCAGACAATGCCAATACATTTCTTCTTGTCAATCAAGTTTCAAGTTTCAAAGCAAACAGAAGTTTCATCAAATGAAGAAACATTATGGGAAAATAATTGTACATAAAACTATTGTCTGGGATTGAAGTTGTAAAAATCACTGTCTACAAAACATAACTGTTGTTTCTGAATTAAGTTATATAAAAAAAACTCAATACATTTAGGTATTTAGAACTATTGTTTGTGAATAAAGTTGTAGAAAGGAAGAACTCCATACATACATCTGAGTATTCTAGTATAAGAATTGATAAATACATCTTTAAAATTTGATGGGAGGAAAAAAATGGACATGTATTCCTATCTAATTGCTCGTTATGAATTAAACTCAATTAATTATGAATTAAACGCTAACACTTTTATTGGAGAAAAACAAAAATAGCATGTATTAAATCTTAAAGGTCAATTATATGAATTAAACCCTAACACCTTCATTAGAAAGAAAACAAAGTAGCTAAAATTTAACTCCACATTAAAAATTATAACCCTTTTGGGTTTTCCTAAATTAATCATCTTACTAATATAGTTTACCAAGGAATACCTTACCATAGAATGATGCTAAGTTACTCTCTAGAGAATGGAGACATTTAATTATTCTAGATTTATCAAGAACGAGAACATTTCCTTAGAATTCAACTATTTTAATTTTGTAAAATCTAAATTTAATTGTGTTTTAATGGCGTTTTTTATGATAGAAACAGACTCAACACAACCAAAAAATCCCGATTCATCCACAATTTCATAGTTTGTCAATTGTAACCAAGAAGAATCTTTCAACAAAATCATGTCAACTATTATATTCACTGAGTAGGTTGCCTCTCTTAACACCCCTTTTATCCTCATACCTATTTGAATGCTTTTAAACCTCAAAAAAATATGTGAAATAAAAATAGAATAGTTTTTTTTAATGTTTTTTTTCCTTTTTTTCTTTTTTTTTTTAATTTTTTAATTTTTTAATCTTGTACTTTTTTTAATTTTAACTTCACACTAAATCCCTTTAACACCCTCGTTTACCCCATACCCTTAACACCCCTTTTACCCCCATACTCATTTCCATGGTTTTAAACAATGGAAAAAGATACACTAGAAGTATTTTTTTTATTATTATTTTTTATCTACCCTCGTTTACCCCATACCGTTAACACCCCTTTTACCCCATACTCATTTCCATGGTTTTAAACAATGGAAAAAGATACAGTAGAAGTATTTTATTATTATTATTTTTTATCTAGCTATAAGAATATATATATTCACCTAACTATCACATCGATTTAGTGACTCAATGATATTTATTTTTTGAAAAATATGTGTACATGGATAATTGTTTATATTGTATGATTTGGGGTGTTAAGAAAAGATCATCTACCTTACAAAAAGAATGATTTGATAGTATACCCATTCACTGTCTATTCTGCCCAATGAGCAAATAAGTTTATGTTAGTTAAGGGGTTGCTTCTCTATTAAAATGAAATAAGAATTAAACCGAGCCTTTAACAAAGTATGATATATCTATAAAATGAGACACTAATTTGTAAGTGAAAATCCATTAAATGAATTAAAATTATAAAATAGGAGTTCATTCATTATAATGAATAATTTTGTGAAATTCATATAAACACTCTCACTCTTAATTTTGTGAAAATCATATAAATTGTTTCTTTATGATTAATGGATCTATGTTAGTTTAATTTATTATATGTAATGATATAGCAACTTAATGGAACCACAAAATATATTAGCATAAAATCATGCCAAGAGTAGCCTAGTGCCATGTATGACTAATGCATCAATGTTAATTTAATTTAGTATATGTAAGGATATATAATTAATAATAATATACATTTTTTTCATTTTTATTCTTAAAATATGTACAAGTTTATACAATTTATAATCTTAAAAAATTGAAACATAATAGAGAAACCCATGAAACTATGGATAACATATATTAAAATGAAACAAAATAATTGGGAAATCTTATGAAACTCTCAATAACATTGTATTTGAGATTATTTATTGTTTTCCTTGAGAAAAAGAAGGATATTGTATGAAAAAAATCATTCAGAATTGCATCTCCACACTAAAAAATATCAATGCAATACTAGTGATGGCATTCTTTGATGTAAACTTAACTAAAGAAGATTCCCATTCTCTTAGAGCTAGAGAATTGTTACTAATCTCTAAGCATTGGCATTCCATTGTCATGGTTGATTTTATCATCCCAAAGGAGCTTAGGATACTCAAAGTGGAAATCAAGTTGGTTGTCCTCTTACAAAATCGCAACCATTTGGAACTCATTAAACAATACTTCCTCTGTGGAAAAGAATGCTTCAATTTTGTTTTAGTCCTTATAAGAAAGAAAGAAATAGAGCTTCCAAAAAAACAAAACGAGAGTGAGAGAATATATACAAATAAACTCGGTAGTGTTGCATTATTATGTACAATACACATAAATATATAAAGTTGAAAGATAATTAAGTTTTTACATTGATTTTTAGGAATGCATTCTAGTTTTAAGTGATTTTCAAGTCAAAATTTTCATTTCATTTCAAATTTTCCTAGTTTATAACTTAATGAGACTTGATACTTTAATATTAAGGAGATAATTTGGGTCTAGCATTAATTTTTTTGGGTCCCCTATTGAACGGAAGGTAAGAATATCCCAATATTTGTAGTTTTCCCAAAACATTTTCTTCTAGTTTGTAAAATCTATTATGTTTAGGCTATTTTTCTCATTTTTGGAGTTTTTCATTCAATGGGGAATAGTAATAGATTTTAGGGTTTGGTATTTTATTCCATTAATTGCATCTATGGTATTTAAGGATGGGTATGGGTTTTGGGGTCAGTTTGTGAATTTAGGATAATTTTTTTAGGGTTGCCAATAAATATTTGGTGTCAATTAAAATTAAAAATTAAATACAATGTAGGATTTTAAGGGATTGGAATAATTATATTTTATTTATCTTCCTTTTATTCTCTTTCCTCATATTCCTTGTTTTCAACAAAAAAAAACCTCGTTCTTCTTCATATTTTCCCCCATATCCTACCTAATCAACTTGTATGCTCTTCTATGTTTCTTATTCCTTCTCTATTCTTATCCTCCCCCTCTGGTTTTCCAACCCCCATTCCCCCTTGTTTTCTTCTCTCCCAACTTATTCCTCTTCCTCTTTTTCTCCAAATCCTCCCTCCTTTTTTTTATTTCACTTAATCTGACAATTTGTATCGTTCCCCTTCCTTGTTCCATTTCCTCCTCCCTTTTCTTCCATTATTCCTTCTCCTATGGTTTCTAAACTATCCTTCCTCCTATTATTATCCTTTGATAAACCCCTATTCCTCTTATTTTTTCCCAACTCCTCCCTCCTCTTTCTCTTATCCTCTTATAGTTTTTCTCCTCGCACTCCATTATATTGTATTCATATCCTCTTCTTTTTGTTTTTCAGTTCTCCTCCTTCCTCTTCATCTCCTTTTTGTCCCCCTTTTCCCCATCTCCTTCCTTCTTCTTCACTTTTATCTTTCTATTCTTATTCTCTTCCATGTATTTTCTCTACCATTCTCTTCTCCTCTTGAGGCCCCTTTTCCCTCTTCCCATTTCTCCCCCCATTTCCTTTGATACTTGAACATATCACACTGAAGGATATCTTTAGCATAAGGAACAATTATGGCATTTGAACAAAATAATGTTGAAAAATTTGTATCGTGTGTGTGTATTATATAGGTTTCATTTTTTGTGTACACTCTATTTTGGTTATTGCATTGATGGTTTAATCACTTTACATTGAGTCCTTAATTGTGTTTTAATATGGACTTACATTGCTTTATATAAGAGTGCAAGTGAATCTAAATATAGAATAGGGCGGATTTTAAGGATCCGTATTTTTCTTAAAGTGTAGAAACCTTATTGAACTTTTACTAATTCTTAAATTTCCAACCATAAAATGTTTGGCGATATTTTTGTAAAAATCACCGGGGATTTTCCTTGTTGAGCAATATCTTATCACGTTCATTCATAAAGGGGGATTTTTAATTGTGGAAAATAAGGTCAATATATTGTAGGTATTGGGGGGTGAGGACTAGCATATAAGGGGTTTATATGTATTGTGGGATATGAAAAGGAGTTTCTTGTAAAAATAAGGAATATAGCGTAAAAAAAGGGTTTTTTAATTAGAAATATGTATCGGAAGGGGGGCTCAACAATAGGATTTTTTTAGGTAATTATCAATATCTAGTGAAATTAAGGGTATTCTTTAATATCCCATGAAAGGCGCTATGACATGGATTCACTGAGTGAAGACCCCATGGTAAAAATATTGAAATTTCTAAGGGTTTATATTGTTTCTAGACAAGTTTGGTGATGTTTAAAGTAAAATATTTTTTTTTCATTGAATTTCTGCAAATCATTTTAGTAAAATTGAAATGGGAGAATCTATTTTGGAAAAAAATAAAAAATTATCCCATGGGATAAATTTCTCCCCTAAAATTTCCCTTGATATTCAAGTCATAATGATGATGATGATAAGAGAAAGGGGGGGGGGAGTAGTTGCATACATTTATGACAAAAAAAACAAAGTTTAATAGTAATTTCTTATCACATATTTTATTTTATTCATAGGGATCAAATCATTGTTGATTGAGATCCCTTGAATATCCAACAAAGTCAGTCTTTCGCTACAATTAAGGGTAATTTTAGCAACTTGCTAAAAAATGAGGTAAATTATAATTAATTATGCCATTAAGTATGGAAATTTAGTTGGATTTAGTAATTTTGACTTTAAGTGTGAGAATTTATTCCTTATTTCTAATTTTAAGTCTGTTAATTGCACATTAATTGTGTTATTACAATGACCTTCTTTTATCCCACCAATTTCATCAACCTAGGATATTTATGTGACTCTAAATACATGCATCCTAAACTAGAAATAATCATACTTAATATGTCTAACACATGATCCATAAGACCATTTCCAAAGCTCAAAATCACACTCAAATGATTGGTTAACCACCTTAGGGGTCATGTGACCTTTCCTTTTAGCGATTGATCCATCTCAAGGCTCACGTGACCTTTTTTAAATGGTCACTTCATATCAAGTATCACGTTATGGTGCAATCACACTCAAATACCTATGAAACGTAAATGACCCCTATAAATCCATGATTTATGCATTTTCGTGATGCATCAATGGTCAAAGTCGATGAAACAAGAGATTGATGTGATAAACTGATGACATGGATCAATATGATAAACTTATTTGTTCTCTATATTTATACCAATTTTTGTAGGTTGATTCCATCATTTAGGCACTCAAAGGTTGCACCCACAAAGACATGTACCTTATCATTTTCCCCATAACAAAAAAGTACATGTTTGAGAATATAAAAGTTGATATAGTTATGAACATTTTCAATACACAAAATTTAATACTCTGAAACATGCTGTAATTTCCTACATTTCATCATTTTTACTAAAAGAAAGATTTATTATGTAAGTAATTTAAAATATCCATGTCGTTTGAGGGATGTTAGATTTTTAACATTTAATCTAACATTATCTTAGTATCTTTAACCGAGAGAATAACAAGCATAGCAATAAAAAATAAGAGACAATAGACAAAGATTTTCCTTTGGGAAGCCATAAAGGAGAAAACCCTACAACTTCCTCAGAGATAGAATCAGTACCAAAATTAAAACCCAAAAATAGTAATATGATCTCTCGACAGCAATAGTCTCTCTCTCTCTCTTTTCCCAGCTTCTTCTTCTCTCTCAGTTATGTGCTACAACTGAGTGTGAGTGAATGTGCCATAAATAGAGAGGCTCACTCTCAATTTATACTAATTTTTGACTTCACAATAACTCACTAGGGCCGACTTCTCTAGGAGATTCTAATAACCCTAGGTCCCCACAACTATGGGGACTTTACCCATTGATCAATAAGGAGGGTTACCCACTATGACTTTACATGACTTGTTTGCATTATTGAATCTCCCGATAGGAACATCGGGGCATGACATGACTCAATTACATTCCGTGACTCGATTCCAGTGTATGTCAGATATCTTCAGCCATTATGGAGACCTTGATCCATTATATATCTTCAAATTTCATGGATATCATGATCCTTTGTATATCTTCATCATGGATATTGTAATCTATCAATATTATACACGTGGACTTCACTTAGTGAACCTCTCACATAAAACATTCGATCATGGGATATTAAAGAATGCCCTTAATTTCCAGAGATATTGACCCAAACTCTTTTTGTTGAAACCCCCTCCCAATACTTAAAACCTCCTCCCCACCCATTTTTATACCTCAATCCTTATAAACCACCCTACCCACCCCCACCTTAAACCCTTCATCCCCCCCAATACCTACAATATATTGGTTCACTTTTTGATAATTTTAAAACCCACAATATGAACTAACTTGATAGGATATTGGTCAACAAGTGAAGCCCCCATGATATTGTACATGGAGATGACCACACATGTCATATTCTGTATCATTCCTATTCATGGCCATTGTACTCTTATGGATCCGGGACTGCTATATGTACTTGCATTTATGTGCAAAGTTTGATTATTGTATTATACTATTGGATGGATGGTTCTTCCACCTGGTTCTTCATCACTCCAATTCTGGGATGGACTTTTAATGTATTTCAGCCACCGTATCACCCCTCTGACCTCACACATTAGGGGGCATCTGTTACAGCTAATTTTACCACACATGATGGATCACACATTTGTTGTCTTCCCTATCCCTCTGTAGACTCTTTGGACCCCATGGACCATTTTTGTACATTTGATGTTTACAATATCATCCCTAAATACATGCATTATTTTCCATACACAACTTTTAAACCTATTCTCGCGTATATACACTGATATGACCCTCAAACCTATGTACATCGGGATGTGTGCAAAAAGCCAAATAGTTTTGGAATTTTTCTTGATGTGGATCCAAGTCACTTGTCTCTTGGACTTCCATATGCCTTGATATCACTCGGATTTGACCTTCCATTACCCCATTGAAGCACTATATAAGGAACCCTTTGGATACATTGAAAGGGGAGGAATTGAAGAGCAAGAAAACTCTAGTCCATTGTTTCCAAAGCTTATACTTGAGTCTGCATCCATTTGTCCCTTGGAGCACTTTGTGTTCTTCCCAAGCTTTCCTTTGCTTGTGAGATTGCTATTGAGATGAATGATTGAAGTGGTGGAGGCCCAGGTGGAGGACTCAATTTATCTGGTTTGCAAACGTGCCGACAGACGTTGTCACTATTGTAGTCTCTTATTTATATTAATAGAAATATCTTTTCTTGTCCAATAATGTGTATTTAAATCAGTATTGAATCCATGGATGCTTTTAAATTCTTATATGTTATTGATTATATATGCTAGAGTAGGTCTAACACCATTATATAGCATGCTTGTCTTGTTTACTGAATGTTGAGAGAGCAAATTGCTAATACAAGCAAGAGTGGAAAAGCTCGATGGGGATGTACATCAACAATCTAGAATAAGGTATGTTTCGAGATCCTTTAGTGTTAGATGTTTTGTTTCTCTTGCATATGGAAAAGGATTGATTTCTGCGGTTACTGTGTCTGTTGTGGTACCCCAAGCCATAGGAATTTTTTACCAGGGCTCACAAAATGTTGACAAGAGTTTTGTACCAACGTCGTAATGCACAGGTAGCTGGAAGTGATTGAGGAAAGTCATGGCAAGGTCATCGAACAAAATGAATGCCCCCTTGGTAACTCTATATACCATTTCACTATAGGCCCGATGAGGGTGCGTTGAAATAGCCTTTAATGGATTGAGTCATCATGTAAGGAATTGGAAGAACACCAAAGGTGAAAAGTAGTGACATGTTCACTAGGATCTTCTCCTGTTTTTCCCTCAAACTTGGGAATTTTTGAGGGAAGCTTCTTAGGGATAGTTGACCAAGCTGAGTCATGAGATACTAGATCATTCATGAATCTTGATAAGTTAGGTAAGTTCAACGTTGCAAGGAAAGGGAGCCTAGGTTGAGCTAGTCAATGCCATGCTCCCTGGTAGTTCTGGTTCATATAAGGCTGATTACTGTAAATACCATGGCCTTGGCCATAATATCGTCCTCCTATTTGACCCATGTAGGGTTGCATGGAAGCATTATGATGTGGTGTACCTTGACTATACGGTGCTACAAGGCCATAATTAGAAGAGTAAGGAGGTTGTTGATACCCATACCTATAGGGTTGATAGTTCTATCCATACTTTAGTCCATAAGATTGTCCATGAGAAGCTCCATAAGGTGTCCCATGAGATGTCCCATGAGAAGCTCCATAATTAGGGATATGGGGAACTCCTTGTGATGGACCGTGAGACGATCCAGAAATAGGAATATGACCTCTCGAGACAATAGGAGGTACTTGACTCTGAGATACTACCATGCAAGTAGTCGCAGTACGAACATGGCTAGTAGTGGTATTTCGGCCCAAAGGACCACATGAATGAGGGGGAGGAAGGGTAGTCAAAATTGCATTCGAAGGAGTAGGGTTTGAGGATGAAGGGACATGTGAAGGGATGTAAGTGGTGTTCCCTATGGTCACTCGTCTCGGTTCTGGTATCCACATATGACTACTAACAGTAAGTCTAGGATGGACATGTGAGGTAACTTCCACCACTGGGATGGAAGGTGCAATGTGACTAGTGCTCCCAAATCTCTTCACATGGAAAGGAATAGGAGTGCCCCTAGGTGTAGTGCTAGGTTAAATTTCTGACTCGGCATGATATGTCGGATCTTGTGTAGGGATATCAAGCATGCCATAATGAATATAACTAGTGCTTGTGGGTTCATGATGAGTCTCGTCACTTAGTGACCAATACCAGTGACTTGTGAATGAGGGATCATAACCAGAATGTGAAGGTATTTCTAGTGAAGGATCATATACATGAGTATAATCTACATCCCTAACCTCGTGAGGTGAAGAAGACATCTCAGAAATCTCATCCTCGTGATCTCCCATCGTTTGTGAATCGATGTGAGAAGTAGTCCACCTGGAATATGTATTTCTCTCTCCCAAAGGAGGACGAGAAGTGGAAGGAGAAAGTCCTGCTAAACATCGAGAACGATGAAGTGCCACACCTGAATCCACAATGAATCAAAAAATGATAACGGCACTATCTAATTACGCAAACCCTAGGCAAACTAGCATGCACAGAGAAAACACCTATACAATGTATATCCAAATCACAAGAAAACAAGGGTAGGTTATGTGAGCTCCCAAATGAAGCAGGTATGTCTCACCTAGGAGGGGCTTGAGACTCACATACACAACAAGTAGAGGTTCATAACGAATTAGAGTGGCCCTCATCTTCAGCACATATAGTGACTGTGCTATCTGACCCCTACCTAGCTAGGACAACTGCAAAATAACCTCTGTGAAGTACCCCCTCGATAACCTAGGTAAGGCAACTAAGGTCACCTCAATATAATCAATTCTCAGGAGGATAGTCGTAGGCAGGATCAACCGTATGGGTAGGGTAGAAAATATTGAAACACTTGAAAGAGCCCCCAGATATGAATACAATACTGGAAATATCTCCAGTGCTACTCAGTTATGACCAGGGGTCGTCCCAATCAATAACCACTCACATTGCCCCGTGCTTAACTCCCTTGTAAGAGGAGGATCCTGAGAAACACTAATTATATAAAGGAATTTCACTCTCTCACCTGGACAGACACATAAATGTTTCGTTTAGTGGTCTTCGAGAATTTACTCACGATGAACTATTCCAAGACCCTAAAACCTAATCTTATTAGTGCACCCTATCAAAGTAAAGAGTGTAATTTATTTAATTATGCATTGATTTTAATTGGCTTATTACTCAAAAGGGAAAATGGTCATGCAACTAATGATGTTATGATGCAACAAGAAGTAAAATGCACACATAACAATCAATGCAAATGCACTGTGTCGAATGAAAAATGGGGTATGCTCCAACTAAAGTGCAAAATTTTCCTTCAAATGAATATGCAATCATTCCTATATGAAAAATATGACTAATACTTCTCCAAGCAAACCTAATGCAAGTACCATGAAAAATGAAAAATGAAAAAATGCATAATGATGCAAAAAAAAACCAAATGTTTTCTGTATTTTTTAAATCAAAATGAGATAATAAAGCAAAAGTATGACTCTACAACCCCCACACTCTGCAAGCACTATCAGAAAGCACCCAAGAAAAGCACTAAGGTAAAAGAGACCCAATGCACTAATCTCAAAACAAAAAATAGAAAATGAAATGACAAGAACATTCTTAAAAAAATCAAGCTAAAAAGCATCTCTGGTCAGAAACAGGGGTCTATACAAACTCTAGAAGCATCCAAGAAGACTCAACAATTATCCAAACTCACCTAGCAACACTTAATCTTCCCCAAAAAGGAAAAACTCATGGAATACGTGACTATATGTAGAAAACCTATGTAGATACGCGGATATCCCAGTAAAAATCGAGTGTACACATGACTGTGAAGACAAAACTCGCATACAGGAAGGAAAAGAGATAAAAAGAAGGTAAAGGGACAAGATGAGATCAAATTTACTCCTATTAGGCACTACTAGGAAAACATGCCCCCAGAACCAACTCAGAAATAGAGAAATTAGAGCAATTCAAGAACATTGAATGCCGATAAAACCCCCAAAGGAAATGACTAGGAACTCCCCAGTATGGTCACCAATTCTGTTACGGAGAAAACTTCCTATAGCTTGGGGTACCACAACAGACAGAGTAACCGAAGAAACCAATCATTTCCCATATGCAAGAGAAACAAAACATATAACACTAAAGGATCTTGAAACAAACCTTATTCCGGATGGTTTATGTAGATCCCCATTGAGCTTTTCCACTCTCACTTGTATTAGCAATTTTCTCTCTCAACATTTAGCAAATAAGAAAAACATGGTATATAATGGTGTTAGACCTACTCTAGCATATATAATCAATAACATATAAGAATTTAAAATCATCCATGGATTCAATACTCATTTAATTACACATTATTGGATAGGAAAATATATTTCTATTAATATAAATTAGAGCTTACAATAGTGACAACCTCTGTCGGCACATCTACAAATCAGAGAAACTGAGTCCTTTACCTGGGCCTCCACCACTTCAATCCTACATCTCTTGATAGTGAGCTCACAACCAAAGGAAAGCTTGGGAAGAACACAAAATGCTCCAAGGGACAAAGGGATGCAGACTCAAGTATAAGCTCGAACAACAATGGACTATAGTTTTCTTACTCTTCAATTCCTCCCCTTTCAATGTATCCAAAGGGTTCCTTATATAGTGCTTCAATGGGGTAATCGAAGGTCAAATCCGAGCGATCTCAAGGCATATGGAAGGCCAAGATACAAGTGACTCGGATCCACATCAAGGAAAACTCCAAAACTATTTGGCCTTTTGCACACATCCTAATGTACATGAGTTTGAGGGTCATCTCTGCATATATACACGAGAATAGGTTTAAAAGTCACGTATGGAAAATAATGCATATTTTTAGGGTTGATCTTGGAAACATCAAAGGTACAAAAATGGTCCATGGGGTCCAAAGAGTCTGTAGAGGGACAAAGAAGGCCATAAATGTGTGATCCACCATGTGTGGTCAAATCAGCTGTAACAAAAGTTAAAACCCAAAAATAGTAAGATGATCTTCCGACAGCAGTAGTCTCTCTCTCTCTTGTCCCAACTTCTTCTTCTATCTCAGTTATGTGCTACAACTGAATCTGAGTGAACGTGTGATAAATAGAGAATCTCACTCTCAATTTATACTAATTCCTGACTTAACAATAACTCACTAGGGTTGCCTTCTCTAGGAGATTCTAATAACCTTAGGGCCCCACAATTGCGAGGACATTACCCCTTGATCAATAAGGATGGTTACCCACTATGAATTTACATGACTTGTTTGCATTATTGAATCTCATTATAGGAACATCGGGGCATGACATGACTCAATTACATTACAGATACTTCCCAGAATAAACATCGGGGTACAATACATAAAATATACAAGTGAATACATTCTGAAGTTACAAATACATCAACACTCCCTCTTAACTAGAAAGGTATTCTCTCGACACAGTTTATCAACACAATTCTTATTCTCTGTATCATCTAGATCATCAAGTTATCTCCATCTTCAAGTCATCTTCATCTTCAAGTCATCTTCATCAATGGATCTAGATCATCACTGGATCGAGATCATCACTAGATCTGGAACATCACTGGATCTGGATCATCTCTGGATCTAGATCATCTCTGCTGGATCATCATCACGGGTTCTATCTCTTGATTCTTCTTGTCATAGGAATTTCTACAGAGCCATCCCTTTTTCATGATGGTTTTAGGCCTAGCCTCCAGGTAGGTCTTCTTCAGCGCTTATATCTAACCCTAAGTCAAGATGGCCCACCCAGCACTTACATCTGACCATGCGAAGAACAAATCCAACATATATGTCAGAAAGGCACACCCAACACTCACATCTAACCATGAGAGGAACCAATCCATTCAGCTATGTCAGAAAGGCCCAGCACTCACATCTAACCATGAGAGAAACCAATCCAGTCATCTATGTCATAAAGGATCTTCACTTACATTCGACCATGCGAGGAACCAATCTAGCATATTTGTCGAAAGGGATCTACACTTATAACTGACCATGCGAGAAACCAATCCAGCATGTCAGAAGGGCTCTGCACTTATATCTAACCATGTGAGGAACCAATCCAGTATGTCAGAAGGGATCTGCACTTCAATCTAATCATGTTGGAACACATCCCATTGTCACATCAGAATGGATCTCGGATCTAGGTTGAGTATTCCTTGTAACTGATCAGGTGCCTCCATTCTCCCAGAGAATGGCCTTCAACACGTATATCTGATCATGTGGGAACACATCCCTCACTCACATCAGAATGGCTCTACATTGATCAGGTGGTAACACAACCCACAATCATATCAGAGCATCTTGGCACTTACATCTGACCATGGAAGGAACCAATCCTCTCACCATGTCAGAATGGCTCACAGACTCATCACTTCCCCTTGGAAGGAACCTCGATCTAGAGAACACCAAGCTTCTCCTTGAAGTACTCAAACTTCACTCTGGCCAATGGCTTGGTCAACACATTAGCTATCTGCTTGTTCGTTGTAACATACTAGAGATTTATGGCTCCTCTCTGCACCATATCCATGGTATAGTGATACTTGATCTTGATATGCTTCGACTTTTCATGGAACACCAGGTTCTTCGACAACTTCACACAACTCTGGTTGTCGCAATATATACAAGTAGCATCGAACTAGAGATCAAACAAATCAGATAGTAGCTTCCTCAGCCATACTGCCTCACAACTAGCTGAACAAGCTGCAACATACTCTACTTCAGTTGTACTCAGTGCCATGCAAGAGTGTTTCCTGCTAAACCAAGAGATCACACCTAATCCCTCACTGAGGCAACACCCTGAAGTGCTCTTCATGTCTATGGCACCGCCTGCCCAATATGAATCAACATAAACCTCTAGGTTAATCTTCTGATTCACCTCATACTTGATCCCATAATCAAATGTACCCTTTAGGTACCTCAGAATATGCTTTGCTGCAATCAAGTGAACATGTATAGGATCTATCAAGAACTAGCTCAATGTGTTCATAGCAAAGCAAATATCTAGTCTCATTTTCGCCAAGGACATCAAGGACCCAATCATCTGATGATACATCATAGCATCAATCGTCTCTGATGAAGCATCACTTAGAGGCTTCAGGTTCGATGCCATTGGTGTGGTCATGGCCTTGCAGTCCATCATCCTGAATCTCTTCAGGATCTCTACTGCATACTTCCCTTGTCTGAGGGGGATTCCATCTGCATTATACCACACCTCCATGCCTAGAAAATAGTGCATCATACCTAAGTCCTTCGTCTCGAACTCAACAACAATATTCCTCTTTGTATCATTAATAAACCCATCTTCACCTGTTACAAACAAGTCATCTACATATAGTAGAAGTATAACTAGGTTCCCTTCTTCAACCTTGTATTAAAGGTTGGAATCTGCTTTAATCTTGGTAAATCCCAAACTGGATAGGAAGCCATCAATTCTGCCGTACCATGTCATGGGTTCCTATTTCAAACTGTACAGGGCTTTCTTCAATTTACACACATGAGACTCCCTGTCATGTTTCTCAAAACCGAGTGGCTACTCCACATACACTTCCTCTTCTACTACACCATTCAAGAAAGCATTCTTGACATCCATTTGGTGTATCTTCCATTTCATTACTGCAGCCAAAGAAAGTACCGATCTGATGGAAGTGTATCTGGCTATAGGTGCAAAAGTATTTTCATAATCTATCCCTTCTTTTTGGGAGAAGCCAGGAGCCATAAATATTGCTTTATGTTTCTCTACGCTACCATCTGCAGCATGCTTGATCTTGTAGATCAATTTGGAAGTCACAACTAACATCCCCTCTATTCTTGGGATAACATCCCAGACATCATTCTTCATGATCGACTGGTACTCTTCAATCATATAATCCTTCCATTCTTTATTCGTTGTCTCTTCTTCATAGTTGGAAGGTTCTTTATCAATGAAGTCACACAATAGTGCTACATAGCCGGAGCAAGACCTAGTTCTTTTCCTCTCTTTGTGTACTTCTTCTGGAGCCCCATTTCTTTCTGCACCTTAGATGGTCTCTCATACCCATGTAGGTTTCCTCTTATTAGGATTATTCTCTTGGGGTGGATCTACAGGTTCCTAGGGTTCTTCTATTTCTCGTTCTTCATTTTGATTTGCATCGTCCATAGTTGTATCTTGAATTCTAGGTACTTATGTTTCTTCAAACTATTCAACTGGTCTCTTCCTAGATTTGTTGTAGGCTGAATTGTAACACCCCAGTTTTGACCCCATTGCATTAAAAGTACATGATGTATATATTGTAATGAATCATGGTGTGGAGCTAAAGGTGAAAGCCCCACCATCGATTTGGTTGTGTTATGTTCGGTGATTGAAATTGTTGCTGATGGCATATCATGATACACAACATATATTAAATTATGGCATCATGTAAATATGCATTTTAATTAAAATGAACCCAACCGGCTATGTCAATGCAACCATAATGAAAAGGGCACGATTCTCATAAGGATAAGGGGGGGGGATGTCAAACCTTGAACCAATGGGGGAAAATCCATGTGTCACCACCCTATTTGATTTTCCCATCTTTCTTGGTCTTATCCAACTACCACTTTAATGCTATGCAAAGTAGTTGAGGAAGTTATTGCTGGGGAGTGGAGTGTGGTAGGATTGTCAGTCCTTTCCCACATGCACACTCCACCAGCAAATCGAACCTCACATTGGGAAGAAGAAAATGACTACACCCATCATTCTACTCTCTCCATGATGGTGTTGTGAACACTCCTACACTTTCGACTCTCCATTCTCTCCACTATGCCATTTCTTCCATTGTCAATTCATCCTCACGCAGGGATGGTACTTCTATTCATTCTCACGCACAGGATTCTTCCTGGTTTTTACTCACGCAGCGAGCTAGGAGCCGTGTTCTGTCACCCATGATTTCCCTGTGAAGGGCCATTCATGTTTTTCTGGTGTGTGTATGTTTTCCTTACTGATTTATGGCTTGTGTATATTTTTTTCTCTTTCCCTGCAGAGAACCGGGATTTTCTTTCCATATTCAGACTGTGTAAGTTTCCCCGGTGACTTCATTGTTTAGAATGGGCCATTTTTTTCCCCACGTTTGTTGGCTGTGTTTGCTGTTACATTTTGGGGTTTGTTGTAGGTTGCTTGGGAGTTGTTTTGGCCATGATAGGGCCAAGAATGACACAGTAGTTATTTTCCTTGCCCAAGCTGTGAATCGCTTGTGTGGCTAAGTGTATGCAGTGGTTGGTCTTTGGACTGTGTTGGGAGTAGGGATGGGGGCTTGGTTTTCTTGATAAACTTGGTGTGCTTGGAAACCACATAGACAGAGATAGAGGGTTGGATTTATTCTATGAAACCCCTGAATAGCACTGGAAGGGAAGTCAGGGCCTGAGGGACTGTGTAGCAGAGAAGGGACTAATTCCTTGTGTTGGGTGTGTGTGGGTGTCTTAGAAGTC
>LPNX011166476.1:45410-58036 GCA_001517045.1 Pseudotsuga menziesii
TATAGGTGTTCCTAGCTCTGTAATGGGCTCACCAGCTTAGCATTTAGCCTTTCCCAGCTCGTTGATGGCCTGATAAACCCAACTGCGTTGGCTTGGCTGTGTTTTGTGTATCCTTGGCTATTTGTAAGCCTGCTTGTTCCTTATTCCTTAGGGAATCATGCCCAGCTCGGGGGTGGTAGTGTTGCTGAGAGATTAAGGAGCACACTAGCCTATGGTTGGGTGGAACCTTGCAACAACGTAGCTAGTTGTGGGACAAGTTCTTTATGAGATAAGTAATCTTGACCATTTCATATCTGTATTTATATTTATTTTTTAATGAATATGATGAACATGTTGAATTCTTGTATGAACATATGTTTTCTTCCGCTGTATGATAAATAATCATGTATGCATGTTCTAGTTCAAAGCATTTTGTTTCAGCATTTTATGTACATACATGTTCATGGGGCGGTTTCCCGAATGGTTATGGCCATGGTAGCGTCCTCTTCGTCGGTCGGAGGGTCGGGGATGTTACTGTGTGGTATCAGAGCTCATATTGCAGCATGGGCCTGAGTGGACCGTGAAGATGCAATCACAGAGGTAGGATTTCCTTCTGCCTAGAAGACATCAGAAATCTATGATAGAAAATTTGTTGAAAAATTTGTCTAAGTTCCTGAACCATTGGCCCATCGAAAGACTAGGTGGGAAGCTCCTCTGATGTAGCAAAGAGCTAGATGGAAGATCACCCGATGAAGGATTGGAAGAAAAATTGCGGGAAAATTTTCTAAGTTTTTGTCAACCGTCAGTGAAACTTAGTGGATGTGGGAGATGCAGTTTCAGCAAAGATCAGTCGAAGACTACCGAAACGTCGGCTCGATGTAGTGGAAGAAACGCCTGATATTGACTTTCAGCGAAATTTAGTTATTCAGACCGCCGATGCTGTCGGCAGAAAATAGTTGTTGGGTTCACCGACACATAGCGTTTAGTGGTTCTGACCACCGACAAATGTTATGTTCCGTGGAAAGAAGAAGAGAAAAATAATTTTGAAAAATTTATCTAAGTGTTGAGACCATCGGCGATCATCGAAAGTTAGTGGTTTGGACCGTCGATGCATTGGAAAAAGATTAGTTGAACAACTATCAATGAATTTGGAAGGATTTAGTTTTTCACATGCCTGCCATTGTGACTGTTTAGTGGACTATCCTTCTGATGGACAGTTGTTCTAACGGTCAATGCCGCAGTGACTAGGGGTTCTAACCGTCGATGGGATTGTGGCCGCGGAAACCCCAAAGAGTTCGCTAGCCGCTGTTGTGGCTACCCATGGAACTAGCCTCCCGATGAGTAGTGGATATGATCACTGATATCCTGGCATCACCGATAAAGATTGGAAGCCTAGATGACTACGGATCCGACACGCTGGAGAAAAGTAGATGAACAGACCACTGATGGATATCAGAATAAGCTAGTTGTTTTGACCACCGAAATGTCAAAATTCAGTTGGGAAGAGGTCCGATTGGGAAAAAGGAAATTTTGATTTTTTCGTGGGATTTCCTAGCAGATTTTGATTGTTCTTCAGTGGGATTTTGAGTTGTTTTTCAATGGATTTACAGGGCTGAGAAGGAGAAAGTGGTAGCGATATTATGCGCCAGATTGCATGCAAATTAAAGAATTAAAAAAAAAATGAGGGCGTTGTTCTCGACCCACCCTGTAGTCCTGCAAGGGGGCAAGCCCCCCTTGACCCCCGTCATCCCCTTGAGATAGACATTCTTTGATGAAGAAAATCTTGTGTTTGGAAAAAAATGTTATTTAATGATTTTTCCAGGAGAAGGTAAGCAATTTTGAATTATATCAATGTTATGAATCTAACAGTTGTGTTCCTAACACATTTGCAGAATCATAATCACCTTCAAGAGCAGTATTCTAGGTAGTGCAGTTTGGTAAGTAAGTTGCGGTTCAATTATGAGAACCCATGACAGATATGATGCTCGAGATTCCTATGAGAATGTGTGTGATGCCATGGGAGAAAATGTCCATAATGGAAATGATGACATAGATTCTAATGGAAGGAAATTCCAAGAGACACCTTCAGATGTTGCAGCCACCATGAGAATCTTGATTAAATCCCAGGAAGAGCAGCATCAGTTGAATGCTACTATGTTGCAGAGTTTGACATACTTGCAAAGAAAGATAGACTCTCAATGAGGTACAACAAGACTAGAAGGTAGTAAGAGCAGTACTAGGAGACGGAGAAGGACTTCTAGTGGGTCATTTGACTCCGAAGAATCCAACGGGGATTCAAGTTCTTCTTCTCATAAAAGAAAAATAAATAGACACCATAGGGATCACTCTCAAGATGAATTTAAGAAGGCTAAACCTCGTACATGTGATGGTGAAGTAAATACTGGACAAGAAGCTGAAGCTTGGCTTCTTGGGATAAATAAGTACTTTCAAGATCAGGATTATTCGGGAAACATGAAGGCAAGAGTTTCCATATTCAATCTTAATGGAAGGGAATACATTTGGTGGGAACACTTCAAGCAAGTAAAGAGGATCAGTGAAAGGAGACTTAAGTGGAAACAGCTCAAGAAGTATTTGAAGTAGAAATACCTCTCTGATAGGTATTATGATGACAAGATTAAGGAGTTCCATGAGCTGAGATTGGGACAACAAAACATGGAAGAATATACAAATAAGTTTTTGGAGTTGTTGAGGTATGTTTGATACATCACAGATGAAAAAGTGAAGGTCCAGTGTTTTCTGAATGGATTACCTCAGTATTACAAAGATAGAATTGAGTTTTACGAACTTAGAACTCTTGAAGAAGCCATAAGGAAGGCTAAGTATTGCTATGAGCAAAGCAAAGGTAAGTCAGATTACCATAAGGCATGGAAGGAAAAGAGGAATGAGAAGTTTGACCAAAGAAAGAAAGGTTTCAGACCTTCTAACTTTATGAATCAACAGAAGCAACCATCCCAAGCTGCGAGTAAACCGGTTGGAGTGACAGGAGAAAATCCTAAGGATCCACAACAGAATTGAGGACCACTTCAATGTTGGAGATGTGGAGGACCCCACATGCGCAGAACTTGTCCACTTGAGGATGAGAGTGCAAGACCAGCTTATAACATTCAAAAAGCAGAAACAGTGGGTCAGGTAGCAAGGGCAGTCCCTAGGATTTATGCACCACAGGAGGGCCGCAAGGCAAATCACCAATCATATGTGGTTGAAGTTGCAGGTAATATTGTTGAGCAATCTGTTTCTATTTTGATTGACCCTCGTCCTATGCACAGTTACATTACTCCTAGGGTAGTGGAGATTTGTGCTTTTAAGAAGGTAAACCATAGAAAATCTTGGGTAGTTCAGCTAACCACTGTAACTAATAGAAAGGTCGGTGAAGTTGTAGAGAAATGTCCATTGGTCATGAATGGATTGGTCACTTGTGTAGATATGGATGTTCTACCGCTTAGTTCCTATGATGTTCTCATTGGAATGGATTGGTTAGAAGCTCACAGGGTAAAGCTTGAATGATACAATAAGACTTTCGAATGCATGAATGAAGAAGGGAACCTAGTAGTTGTGAAAGGTATTCCAAAGGTGATTTCAGTACAGCAAGTTTCAGCAATGTAGCTGAAGAAGTTTTGTAGAAAAGGTTTCCAATTGTATGCAGCTCATATTCTAGAACCAATAGGAGATGAAACTCCTATGTTGGAGGACTTTCAGATGTTACAGGAATTAAGGGATGTGTTTCCTGATGAGATTCCAGGGCTTCCTCCAAAGAGGGACATTGATTTCATTATTGAACTTGTGCGAGGAGCAACACCAATGTCCAAGACACCCTACAGGATGAGTACACCAGAGATGTTAGAGCTGAATATGCAACTATAGGAGTTGTTGGAAAAGAAGTATATCTGGCCGAGTGTGTCTCCTTAGGGAGCACCAGTTCTTTTTGTAAGGAATAAATATGGTACACTTAGGTTGTGTATTGATTACAGAAAATTGAATAAGGTCACTGTGAAGAATAAATACCCTTTGCCTAGGATTGATGACCTCTTTGATCAAATGAGAGGAGCAAAGTTATTTTCCAAAATCGACTTGAGGTATGGTTACCATCAGGTGAGAATCAAGAATGAAGACAGCCTTTAGGACAAGGTATGGGCATTATGAGTTTGTAGTGGTACCATTTGGTCTCACAAATGCACCAGCTACATTTATGTGCCTTATGAATAGTGTCTTCAAAAGATATTTGGACAAGTTTGTTCTTGTTTTCCTTGATGACATTCTTGTTTATTCTAAGAATGAGGAAGAGCATGAAGAGCATTTGAGATTGAGATTGCAATTGCTCAAGGAGCATCAGCTGTATGCAAAACTAAGCAACTATGACTTCTATAGAGATAAAATTCAGTATTTGGGTCACATTATCTCAGAAGAGGGTATATTTGTGGACCATAAAAAGATTGAAGCCATTATGAATTGGCCTATTCCAAGAAATGTGACGGATGTAAGATATTTTATGGTACTTGCAGGATACTACAGGAGATTCATTAAAGGATTTTCCAAAGTTGCACATGCCATCACTTCTTTGCAAAAGAAGGGGATGAAGTTCGAATGGACATCTAGGTGTGAAGAAAGTTTCCAACGGTTGAAGAATCTTCTCACCAGTGCACCCATATTGAAAGTTGCAGATCCGGAGAAAGATTTTGTGGTGTGTACCGATACATGCAGACAAGGGCTTGGAGGAGTCCTTATGTAGGAAAACCACGTGATATGTTATGAGTCAAGAAATCTGAAGGAACATGAGAGGAACTATGCCACTCATGATCTAGAGCTTGTAGCCATAGTACATGCTCTCAAGATGTGGAGACATTACTTGATGGGAAGGAGATTTGAGCTCAGAACAGATCATTGTGGTCTGAAGTATTTTTTTGATCAGCCTACTCTAAATGCTAGGAAAGCAAGATGGCTGGAATTTTTATGTTAATTTGATTTTGAAATCAAGCACATAAAAGGGAAAGAGAATAAGGTAGCTGATGCACTCAGTAGGAAGGTGCAAGAAATGCATGTGGCATCTCTTAGTATTTTCCAACCAGATTTGAGGCAGTAGATTATTAATCATACTGCTGGAGATGAATTGTATGAGTAGGTAAAAGACAAACTGCAGCAGCAAAGTCTTCAGAACAGATACGGGGGATATAAATTTGAAGAAGATGTACTTCTTACTTATAGAGGCAGAATTTATATTCCGAATGTAGCAGGTTTGAGGAGAGTTGTTATGGATGAAATCCATCAAGCTCCATATTCTAGTCACCCAGGATATCAGAAGACAATTGCTACAACTAGAAAGCAGTACATTTGGCCAGGAATGAAAAAGGACATGGCTAAATACATTTCCAGGTGCATGAAATGTCAATAGGTAAAGGTTGAGCATCAACATCTAGCAGGCTTGTTGCAGCCTTTGCTAGTTCCAGAATGGAAATGGGAAATTATTTCCATGGATTTTATTACAAGATTGCCGATGACTTGGAGACAACATGATTCCATCATGGTTGTGGTATAAAAGTTGACAAAAGCAGGACATTTTATACCAGTGAAGTCTATGCATAAGAAAGATGACATTGCAAATATCTTCATGAAGGATATTTTCAAATTGCATTGATTGCCTAAAGCAATAGTCTCTGACAAAGATGTTAAGTTCACTTCAAACTTTTGGAAAGGGTTGTTTGCATATTTGGGTACAAAGCTAAACTTCAGCACTGCATACCATCCTCAGACAGATGGGAATATATAGAGAGTTAATCAGGTGCTTGAAGACATGCTTCGCATGTACGTGATGGACAAACTAGCCAAGTGGGAAGATTACTTACACTTGGTAGAGTTTGCTTACAACATTGGAAAACAGGCATCCTTGGGGATGAGTCCGTATGAATCTTTGTATGGAAGAAGGTGTAGGACACCAATGAATTGGGATAACCCAGTGAACAGGGTTTTTCTTGGGCCATAATTGCTCAATGAAATGGAGTAAGAGGTTGTAAAGATCAAGTAGAATCTCAAAGCAGCATAGGACATACAGAAAAGCTATGCGGATAAGCATAGGGTAAATAGGTAGTTCAATGTTGGGGATCATTTTTACCTCAGAGTGAGGGAAAAGAAGAGTTCCTTGAAGCTTGGAAGTTGTGCCAAGCTGTCACCAAAATATTGTGGGCCATTTGAAGTGCTTGAAAGAATAGGGCCAATTGCATATAGACTTGCATTTCTTGCTAGTACTAGAGCTCATAATGTTTTTCATGTTTCTTTGCTTAAGAAATATGTACATGATCCTAACCATGTGATAAATTGGGATGTGATTTAGGTGGAAACCGAGGGAGAGTTTCGAACTGAGCCAATGCGCATCCTTGACAGGAAGGTCACAATGCTCTGAAGCTGAGCCATAGGTCAGGTAATGGTGCAATGGGAGCACTATGGACCTGAAGAGGCTACATGGGAGCTGGAGGATGCCATACGGCTGGCACATCCATTTTTGTTCAATTCTGTGGAACATTGAGGTGGTACCAGTGTAGCATTTTGTTCAAATTTTGTAAAGCACTGAGGACAATGGTATTCAAGGGGGAGGGGAATGTAACACCCCAGTTTTTACCCCGTTGCATTAAAAGTACATGATGTATATATTGTAATGAATCGTGGTGTGGAGCTAAAGGCGAAAGCCCCACCATCGATTTGGTTGTGTTATGTTTGGCAATTGAAATCATTGCCGATGGTATATCATGATACACAACATATATTAAATTGCGGCATCATGTAAATATGTACTTTAATTAAAATGAACCCAACCATCTATGTCAATGCAATCATATTGAAAAGGGCATGATTCTCATAAGGATAAGGGGGGTGGGGATGTCAAACCTTGAACCAATGGGGAAAAATCCATGTGTCACCACCCTGTTTGATTTGCCCATATTTCCTAGTCTTATCCAACTACCACTTTAATGCTCTGCAGATTAGTTGAGGTAGTTATTGCTGGGGAGTGGAGTGTGGTAGGATTGTCAGACCTTGCCCACATGCACACTCCACCAATGAATCAAACCTCACATTGGGCAGAAGAAAAGGACTATGCACATCATTCTAATCTCTCCATGATGGTGCTGTGAACACTCCTACACTTCTGACTCTCCATTCTCTCCACTACGCCATTCCCTCCATTATTTGTTCATCCTCATGCAGGGACAGTAGTTCTGTTCATTCTCATGCACAGGATTCTTCTTGGTTTTTACTCACGCAGTGAGCTGGGAGCTATGCTCTATCACCCATGATTTCCTTGTGAAGGGCCATTCATGTTTTTCTTACCGATTTGTGGCTTGTGTGTATGTTTTTCTCTTGCCCAGCTGAGAACCGGGTTTTTATTTCCATCTTCGGATTGTGTAAGTTTCCTCGGTGACTTCATTGTTTAGAACGGGCCTTTGTTTTCCCCATATTTGTTGGCTATGTTTTCTGTTACATTTTGGGGGATGCTGTAGGTTGCTTGGGAGTCGTTTTGGCCACGATAGGGCCAAGGGCAACTCATGAATTGTTTTCCTTACCCAAGCTGTGAATCGCTTGTGTGGCTGCATGTATGTGATGGTTGGTCTTTAGAATGTGTTGGGAGAAGGGATGGGGGTTTGGTTTGCTTGATAAACCTGGTGTGCTTGGAAACCACATAGATAGAGCTAGATGGCTGGCTTTCTTCTCCACAACCCCTGAATAGCACGGGAAGGGAAGTCAGGTCTTGAGGGACTGTGTAGCAGAGAAGGGACTAATTCCTTGTGTTGGGTGTTTGTGGGTGTCTTAGAAGTCAGGCTAGTTCTAGTGTAGGTGTTCCTAGCTCTCTAATGGGCTCACCAGCTTAGCATTTAGCCTTTCCCAGCTCCTTGATGGCCTAATAAACCTAACTGCGTTGGCTTGGCTATGTTTTGTGTAACCTTGGCTATGTGTAAGACTTCTTGTTCCTTATTCCTTGGGGAATCATGCCCAGCTCGGGGATGGCAGCATTTCTGAAAGATTAAGGAGCACGTTGGCCTATGGTTGGGTGGAACGTTCCAGTGATGTAGCTGGTTGCAGGACGATTTCTTTATGAGATAAGTAATCTTGACCATTTTGTCTCTGTATTTATATTTATTGTTTAGTGAATATGATGAACATGTTGAATTCTTGTATGAATGTATTTTTTCTTCCGCTGTATGATAAATAATCATGTATGCATGTTCTAGTTCAAAGCATTTTGTTTCAGCATTTTATGTACATACATGTTCATGGAGCGGTTTCCCGGATGGTTAATGCCATGGTAGCATCCTCTTCATCGATCGGAGGGTCAGGGACGTTACATGAATCTTCGTCAAATGTTATGTCTCTGCTTATGTCAATATTCTTGAATCCTAGGAAGTATATTCTGTAAGCTTTCGAGCTTTCAGAGTATCCCACAAATATACCCTTCTTTTCTGAAGGATCTAACTTTGTCCTCTTTTCTTTTGGAATGTGTATGTACACTGGATAGCCGAATATTCTTAGATGGATGACTTCTAGTTTCTTTCCAAAGAAGAATTATTCAAGTGTCTTGTTCTCAAGTACTTTATGTGGAGTATGGTTATGTACATACACAGCTGTTCAAGCTTCTGCCCATAGATGCATAAGAAGATTTTGATCATGAAGCATTGCCCTTCCAGCTTCCATAATCATTCTATTCCTTCTTTTTACAACCCCATTCTATTGTGGATTATATGGAGTGGTTAACTCCCTCTTAATCCTTGAATATTTACATAGTTCTTTGAATTCATTTGATGTGAATTCTCCACCATTGTCTGATTGAAAGGTCTTGATTTTCTTTTCTGTATGATTCTCAATCAAGGCTTTGAACTCTTTGAACTTGATGAATACTTCATCCTTGTTTTTCATGAAATATATCCGTGTCTTCCTAGAAAAATATTCAATGAAAGAAACATAGTATACATACTCACTTAATGATCTGGGTGACATTGGACCTCATACATCGGAGTGAATGATTTCCAAGATTCCTTTTGCTTTTCTTTCACTACTTGGAAATTTCTTCTTTGTATTCTTTCCCTTCGCACATCCTTTGAAAACTCCTTCGTGTTTTGCTTTTATTTATGGAAGTCCTTTGACATCTTTGCTTGCAAGTGGTAGTGCTCCGTAGTGTACATGTGCAAGCCTTCTATGCCAAAGTTCATTTGGCTTTACCGATTCATGAACCAAGGCTTGTTTTGGTTGGCCCTTCAATTTGTATAATCCTCCCTCTTGCTCTCCAGTTACAGTTGCATCATCAATAGTCTTTCCTTCTGGCCACATGAGGACTTGGCCATCTACAAATGCAACCCTCATGCCTTTTGCATCCAATTCCAATATGGAGAGAAGATTCTTCTTTAGTCCTGGTACAAACAAGAAATCCTTCATTTTCATAGAATTTCCAAAGTCTAGCTTGTAGGAGGATTCACCACTACCTTTTATGGGATATTGGTAGTCATCCCCAATTTTTAACTTATGGGGTGAATTATGTTCAGACAGTTTTACAAAGGATTGCTTGAATCCCATCATGTTCTTGGAAGCCCCACTGTCAATAAGCCAATCTTTGCTTCCATGTGTGACAGTTCCCGTGAGGGCGGAGATCAGAACATATTCTTCATCACTTGCAGAGTCTTCATTTTCTTGTTTTACTCTTTTTTTGGGAGCATCATCATCCTCTGCAGTGTGAGCATGATGTCTTCTTTTGTAGTTCTTCTTATTCTTAGAACCATTATTATTCATGGGAAAATTTCTAGAAAAATGTCCTCTTTCATTGTTAGAATAATCAACCCATAGTATTTACCCACTTAGACATTAATTCATTTATTTTTGTCTTATTTGCCTAGTCCATGAGTCCCACCATGTGCAAGTTGCTAATTGCCTATCCATAGAGGTCAATCTTGCCATTATTGACTCATGGAGCGCTTGGGAAATCCTTAGGAATCAAATCTGCTTTATTCCTGGCCTCCTAGGCGCCCATCTACTTTTTCTGCTTTATTCCCTGCTTTTTCAGTGTTTTAAGGAACATAGGAAAGCAAGACTAGGTGAAGTGAATCAGCTTTGTGAACTCTTTGGAACTTTCTGAACTCTTTGGAAAGACAGATGAGATGAGGGGACACCAGATCAAAAATGATCTGATCTCCCTGAGTCCCAGTAATTTTGAATCCCTGCAGCTATATTTCTCCAAGTTCAAAGCACTAGTTTTGCAGCTGAAACAGTGTGGTATTGAAAAGAAAGATGAACAGCTTGTATTGTCCATCCTCTCGAAGCTAGGACCTGACTACTCAGTCTTTGTTTCGACCTTCTATGCCACAAAACTCACAGCTTGAACCTGGAAGATGCCTAGCCTTGCAGATTTCATGGAATATCTCACACAGGAACAAGACAAGCTGGTGATGATGGGCACCATCAAACCTTCCAAAGACCAAGCTCTGGTTGCTGGAGATTCGAGGGTGGATTCAAAAATAAAAAAGAAATCTAAAAAGCCACCTGAGAAAGGAAGAGACAAGAAGCAGTCTCCAGAGGATCAACAAGGTCCCAAGAAAAATACCCAGAAGAAGAAAAACAAAGGTGATATGAACAAGTGCTTATACTGCAATAAGGGCAATCATACTGAAAGCTCTTGTATGAAAAAGCAGATAGATATGTTAACTCAACTATTGGAGAAGAATGGCATCTCCCTTCCAGAAGGCTCAAAGAAGAGAGAAGGAGGATCAAGTTCTGATGACAGAGAGAGAGTTCATGCTCTAGTTGCTGGCACATCAAGCTCACCCAGTTTTATCATAGATTCTGGAGCTTCAAGACACATGGTTTCAACTAAGGAGGCCTTCTCCTCATTGTACAATTCGAAAGGACCATCTATTGTACTGGGAGATGACTCTCTCACTGAAAGAAAAGGCAAAGGAAGGATAGAACTTGATCATGGTAACTTCAACAATGTGCTGTATGTCCCTAGTCTCATCTCCAACCTTCTGTCAGTGTACCAGATGACCCACACTGGGTCTCCTAAGAAAGTCATATTCTCACCAGATGAAGTTGAGATCATAGAAATCTCAAGTGGAAGAATTATTGCAAAAGGAGTAGCGAATCATGCTCAAAAGGTATACATGTTTTCACACTTCCTGCCTTACTCAAACCCCTCTTCTCTTCTTATCCATGCTAATGAAGCTAGCAAGCTATGGCATGAAAGATTTGGCCATTTAAATTACAAATATTTATCTGATCTTAGTGAGAAAGATATGGTCATAGGTTTGCCCAAGATAAAATTTTCCAAAGGTGTATGCCAAGGTTGTATCCTAGGAAAACACCCAGAGCACAAATTTGAGAAAGCCAACCATGAGAGAACCTCTGCACCCCTCGAGCTGATTCACAGTGATGTTGTTGGCCCATTCCCTCATATGTCCATGAGTCAGGCCAAATATGCATTGACCTTTATTGATGATTTTTCCAGGTATTGTTGGGTTCACTTCATGTAACACAAGTCAGAAGTTTTTGGCCTATTCAAAGTCTTCAAGGCTTTGGTTGAAAACCAGTGTGGAAGAAAACTCAAAGCACTCAGATCTAACAACGGTGTTGAGTATGTCAAGAATGAGTCTATTAACTATTGTGCAGATGCAGGTATTCAGATGCAGCATTCTATCCCCTACACACCATGGCAAAATGGTGTTACAGAGAGGAAGAACAGATCACTAAAGGAGATGGCAACATGCATGATGGAGGCCAAAACTTTGCCACCAAAGTACTGGGCCGAAGCTATCAACTGTGCAGCCTATATTCAGAATAGGGTGCCTCACAAACAGTTGGATGGCATGACTCCCTTCGAAGCACGGAGTGGGCACAAGCTAGATGTGACCCATTTCAGGATTTTTGGCTCAAAGGCATGGGCTAGAATCCCGACAGAGAAGAGGAAGGCTTTGCAGCCCCAAAGCCAAGAGTGTCTTTTTGTGGGATACTCTGAAGATTCAAAAGGGTAAAAGTTGATAAACTTGAGCACAAACAAATCCTTCATTGAAAGGTGTGTTCAGTTTGAAGAAGAACCCCTTGCAGAAGTGGAGATTGGTGAAGCCTCTTCACCACCTGAACCTCAAGAAGTAAGTAAAAAGTTTGTTGAACATGCTGATTCTGATTTGTATAATGGAGATGAGTTTATTGCATACCCAAACAGCCCCACAAGGCCTAAATGGGCAGCCAAGACACTACATGTAGCAGGACAGTTAGCTGGTGATCCCAATGACCCAAGGAGGACTAGATCTCAATTTGAGAGTGGTCTGTGCATGAAGGATCCTGAGTTTGCTGAAAAATGCTATTTGATGGTGGATTCTGATCCTAAAACATATGAAGAAGCATCAGGAGATTCAAGATGGCAATATTCCATGAATGAGGACTTCAACTCGCTATAGAAAAGCAACACATGGGAGCTAGTGGATCTTCCTCCTGGGAGAAAACTAGTATAGTGTAAGTGGGTCTATAAGACCAAATTTTCTGCAGATGGTTCACCACTGAAGTAGAAGGCTAGATTGGTAGCTAAAGGCTACTCACAGGTTCATGGCATTGATTACAATGAGACTTTTTCCCCAGTGGCAAAGATGGATTCAATCAGGCTAGCT
>LPNX011166499.1:15666-93582 GCA_001517045.1 Pseudotsuga menziesii
GTCACATAATGTTGTTTGTTTTAATTAACACTCTGAGATCTTAATAAAAGTGTTTATGTTTGATAAATCCTGTTCTAAAAGTGTACGTACATGTATGAGAATAAATGAATGATGACAGGAATAGTCTCTGACAAGGGACATTATTGTTGGACCTTATGAAATCACTCCTTGTTTACAGACTTATTAAACAGGTTACTAATGTCGTGGTGCATGAAAGGGACTATGTTGTCCTATTAACATGGAACTGTCATGACTCGCATTACTAGGTTGTTTAATTATAGTATTATGATGACCAAACTAAAAACCAAGATGAATGTGACTTATGGCGCACCTAATGTATAATTTGATAAACTCTAACATTAAGTTATCATATGTGCCAAGTGGGAGAATGTAAGACTAAATTTAGAAAAATTTAGTTTTACGTTGTCCATATGAAGAGACGGGTTCTTGGCAGCCGTTTCTATTTCTCCTACTCCGATGGACAGGTGGAGAATGAATGTCATGGGGAAACCGGTCCTCTCTCTGCCTATAAATGATCCTTTCAGAATACCCATCAAACAAGCTGAAGGAACGCATTGGTCCAGGGTAAGAGAGAGAAACTGCTTTCTGTTCTGTGCTAGGTTTCTTCAATACGTCGCTGGAAAGGAGCAGCAGTGACAGAGGTGTCTGGAATCCAACTCAGGCTGTCAATATGGAACAAGGTATTACGAATTCGCTGTATATATTCCGCTGCTTATTTAATGTTGATCAATGGAAAGTTTCAGATCCATAAACGCTAACACGTTTTTACAAATGGGAGCAACATTATGAACCAATATGATAGATCTTATTTCGTTTGGTTCATTATTGATAGGACAGATCTTATTTCCTTTGGTTCATTATTGATATCGGGTTGGTTGGGATCTACCCTCTTACTAGAATAACCTTAAATCAAAGGGGGATTCACATTATAAATGGTTGAATCACGTTCTTCCTTCCATGTAATTGCATCATCATATTTTTTTGGAAATGGGTTATCATGAATTGGAATGAGCAAAGTGTGTGCTGTCCACGATGGGTATCGAGCATGCAGAGGATGTTAGCTAACATAAGTATTAAAGAATTTTCATCAGTTTTATATCCTTCCTCTTTCGTTCACTAGTTTTTGGCTTAGATGAATTCAATGAGAAATGTCCACTACTACATACAAAGGGGTAAGACAATATTTGAAACAATATTTTTGTAAATTGTCTCAACTTAAGACAAAAATAAAATTGTGTATTGTCTTAAATATCGTCTTTAAGCGGGTGTCTTAAACTATTGTCTTAAATTTAAGACAATAGTTTAAGACACCCACTTAAAGACGATATTTAAGACAATACACAATTTTAGTTTTGTCTTAAGTTGAGACAATTTATAAAAGTATTGTCTGAAAATATTGTCTTAATATCACCATCTATGTAAATTGTCTAGTTGAGACAATTTACATAAATATTGTCTCAATACTCTCTTTTGTTTATCTAAATACTATTTTCTTAAAAAATAAACTACAACCATTGAGCTAATGCCCTTTAAATTAGTAAGAAACGTATGTATATTTGTGTGTAAAAGCTAAAATAAATGTCATGTCAACTAATAACACCTTAAAGAAATTTCATGATTAATATAGGAACACCAACATATTGATTTACAATATAGATGAAAATACAACACACCAACTAACTAATAGGTTATGTGCAATATATTCATAGATCTCCTCTCTATTTTTCTTTCACCACTGGACACTTAACTTAGAAGCTTCACTTAGCAGGGTTTAATCCGATTGACAGATATGGACAAGGGTTAAATTAAATAAAAAACTATCTCATAAAAAAAGTTTCAGATGATGTGGAGAGGAGGGAAACTTTGATGGGCAGTAAAGATAGTAACAAGAAATTTGATTCATCGGTCTGTCAAATATAACCCTTACTGCCCCCCTCTCTCACTCTCTTACCCCTTACATTTTCATCTACCCCTAACACCCTCTCTCTCTCTCAAACACACACATACTCGTCCCCTTAATCCTTACTAATGCCCTCTCTCATTAACTCTCTCTCTCTCTCCCTTATTTCTCCACCTAACCCCCACTGTTCTCTCTCTACCCCAACTCCCTAACACCTCCATTTCTCCTTCTCTCTACCCCAACCCCCTAACACCTCCATTTCTCCTTCTCTATATCCCTAACCCCCCTCTTTCTCTTTCCCTACCCCTCTCTCTCTTATTCCAAGCTTATTATGCACATACAAATCATGAATATTAAAAATAGTCATACTTAAACAAAAATACAATAATTTTTAAGGTTAGATATTAACTATAATAATAGTTAACTATAAAGAGAATAATATTTAAATATAAACAATAAAAAAAATAAAACAACAAAATCATAATAAGTATATTTTAAAAATATATATACTTTCTACTTTCAATATGCTTAAATGTAATAAAACAACTATTAAAGTTAAAGGAAAAAAAAATCAACAAATATAAAAACATAACAAAATAAAAGTTATATGTAAAGTTAAAGTTAAGGATTTCAAATTTGACTGAAATTGTGAAAACAAAAGTGATATGTATTCACAATGATAAGAAATAAAAACTAAATCTCTAATGCAAACAAAAGTGATATCTATTTCCTAAAGAAAAAATAAAAGCCAAGTCCTTATTAGTCCCTGCCATCGGCTAGCAGGGACTCTATGAACGGCCTTGCCGTCGTTTTCAATTAACCTGCACGCAAAACAAAACAAAATATGAAGTATTTTTTCTAAGTTTGCATTCAAACAATTCAAAACCGCTTTTTCCACCAATCAATATCACTGATCGCTTAATTGAGGCCGCTTTCTCTGCCAATCAGACCGCTTTCTCCACCAATCGGTAACCTTGGCTGCTTTCTCAACCAATCAAACACTTAAGGTTCTTATTTGGCCTCATAACGAGGCAGCCCGGTCATTTTTTCTAAAGAAGCTTATGATAAAGTGAGCTTTTTCATTGCAACTTTATAAAACCAAGTAATGTTAGAAGTATCTAGCATTACTTCTTCTAACATTTACTGTTAGACTTCTATGCAAGAAAGAACACAGTTTTGCATTGTCATGGCAAGTGTCTTTTGACATGACACATGTTTTATTGCAGTGTATTGCATGCACCGCTTGGCAGATTCACAGTAGCTTTCATAAATCTGAGATCTGGGAGATAGTTCGGCGTGGAGACCCTGCAGAAAGCTCATCCTACAACTCCTCTTATTCTTCTTCTGTGTTTCTAAAATCTGAGACCTGGAGCTCGGCCAGGAATCGAACCCGCGACAAAGTACATCTTTTGTCTGGATTATTCCAGAACTCAGGAACATGGTCTTTTCATTCCAGTTTTCTCACAGAAATGGTGGGATCATGATGGGCCTTCTCCACCCATCTCACAAACTCGGGTCACAAACTCGGGTGGAACCGTGCGGATTCCACTGTCTGCCAAGGTCTGCACTCGGCTAAATGCCCAGTTCTTCATAGCCATAGCGTCTCAGCATACAATTATTTTATGGGGAATGAACAATTCAGGGCTTCTCAGGAACGGATAAGCTGAGCGCTTTGAATAAAAGGATAAGTATTAGTGCCAAAGGTTTTTTTCTTTTGTAAGCATAAATTTTTTTTTTAAAAATGCAATAACATTCTGTATCAGAAATGCAAAAAAGAAGAAGGATTCGGAAAGCATCCTGGCATTAAAAATCGCTAGTCTAAGACATGCAGATTTATTGGCGGCTTCAATCATTCTAAACTCTTGAATGCGTTTAAAAGTCTTCAAAATCAACTCTAAGGTATGGCCTTCTACTCTCCAGAATGTCCAGACAAGTTTAATATTGTTTTTGTTATTTTTTTCTTCCATAAAAAACCTAATATTGCTGAAATGATATTTAATATTGTCAAAGAAGCATATTGAGTGCATCAACACACCTGTACGAACTAGCGACTATTTACAATGACCGGCTTGCAAGACCTACTTCCTTGATATGAGCCTCTGTAAAGGAGCTATCGGAAAATTACCTTCTGTCTATCTTCAGTTGGTGTTTGCCTCCAAACGAGGGAGGCATAGCAGTCATTCATAAACATAATCAACACTGACTTGGTATGTGTCTACATCGTCTAGAGGCTGTGTTACAATTTTTTCAATTATGCCTGTTGCTAGAATGAATTTAAGAAGTCCCTGCATATGACGGCGATAACGCTGCAACAAATACACTTATGATTGCCTGCAAAATTCAATTCATAATTTCACATTATTTACCAAATTCAATTCATAATTTCAATTCTGCTACAGAATGTTATTGCATTTTTTAAATATAGACTATTTACAATGACCGGCTTGCAAGACCTACTTCCTTGATATGAGCCTCTGTAAAGGAGCTATCGGAAAATTACCTTCTGTCTATCTTCAGTTGGTGTCTGCCTCCAAACGAGCTGTCTATCTTCAGTTGGTGTCTGCCTCCAAACGAGGGAGGCATAGCAGTCATTCATAAACATAATCAACATTGACTTGGTATGTGTCTACATCGTCTAGAGGCTGTGTTACAATTTTTTCAATTATGCCTGTTGCTAGAATGAATTTAAGAAGTCCCTGCATATGACGGCGATAACGCTGCAAACATTATTTACCAAATTCAATTCATAATTTCACATTATTTAAATCTATCTTTATGTTCTGTATCACTTCATTTCCAGTTGAATTTTATGTTCTGTTTCATTTCATTTCTTGTTGAATTTGAATTCTTTTTTCATAATTGTTGCATCTTCCATAAACACACCTAAATCAATTTTGTTTTCACAGACAAAGAGAGACAATTTTGTTTTCACAGACAAAGAGAGACAGAGAGTAACGACTTCATTCACATAAATAGAAACAAAAAGAAACAAAAGACTCGCTCATACAGGACAGTTAAAGGATTATTCACCAAGGATTATCCGCCAGTGCAAACAACTTACAGAGAGGGTCATTTACCAGTGCAAGCAACTTACGGAAAGGGTCACCATTGAAAGTTGCTTAAAGATGTGTAAATAATCTTGAAAAAACACGAAAAAACTTGAATCTCATTCTGCCCATAGGAGAGCCGTAAACCTAAAACACCAGAACATTTAATAACGTGACGTGAGAAAATCGTCTTCGTCTCCATGTGAGCTGAGCCGACTCTCTTACACTTATATGCGGAAGGACAAAAAAGAGATGGCTGTTGAGGAAATTTTTAGATTTTTCCGGGCCCTTATTTTCAAATTAGTTTTTCAAATATTTGAAAAGATACCTGTAATAATTGATTTTTACCATCACATACTGATATCTGGACACTCTTATCTTCATCTCAGCATGCAGGCTCAAACTCGGCAGAGTGGGAACCTCCACAATTAGTTAGAAAATCTCCGGATTATTGACAATTTCTTCATGAGAACGACTGCTTTAATGGCGACTGCTGAACCATTTCCTTTCTCATGAACTTCAAGAAGGTACAACTCAATTCTTCATTTTTGAAAATGAGCGTTCCAGCATATTTCATAAATCCCCATATTCACTTTTTGTGTTGGCTCATAGTAATATGATCTGTATTCCAGGTTGAGCATCCGTATTCATGTTATTCCCACCTTTGCATGTTTTCATGGCTTTGCCATTTGGCTTAAGCTGGTAAAGGGTTTCGAAGGCCACGTGGTGTATAATAAACAAAATATTGAAATGAGCTTTATCTTTAATAAAGTTAAAGGAGGGTAATCTCACCGGGGGAACAAAGCACATACGCTTTATGTCAATGCTTCTGACAAAGGAATAAAGATTTGGTCAAGGAAGGTTCAATATGATCTGAATCTTAACTCTAGTAACTGATGACTTGACTGTCTGGGCTAGAAGACAAGCGATATGCTTACTCGAGCATGCTGCATAACAAAGGTATCCTGGTTAGCCTTCCTTTCGCCATAGGATTAGACCATTTTCTTAAGATTGGGAATTTACTGTCTCAACTAGAACCTTTCAGGACCTTCCCTAAGCCTTAAGAAGAGTCTTTGAACCTGGTTCAAGGTTGGTTACCTTACCTTCGCTACTGGGGATGCTCTTTTAGCTCAAGAAAAAATAAATGGATTTTACAAGGAAGTTCCATGTATATATACAATAAATTGCTGAATCTGATTTAGAACTAAACACCACTATTTTCGATTATACCTCTAAATGATGTAAACACACTTACTAGGCTACATTTCTACGTGAAATTTGCTTTGAATTATCACTTCAAACATGCTTCCGAGGCTACATTTATGTCTGAATTAAATATCACCACAGAACAGAGATAACTAAAATCTTCTATCCGTTGTGCCTCACCACACTACACTTTAATTGATTGTATTGAAATGTCTTTTATTGCAATTCTAGTCTTTGTGAGAGATCATATTGTAAGATTATACACTAAAAGATCTACAAAATAGTTATAAATATATGTATATATATATTTTTAAAGTAGGTATTTTATTTTATAGAAAATTACATATGTAAAGAAAAGTTCATTCACTTTACTCCAATTTAATGCGTTCAAACTAAGTCTTCAAGGATCGACATTTAGTATATGTTTTTTAAGCGAAGACAATCTTCTTAAATGAATCCACAGATCCAACAGTGCCCTTTTAATACACGTTTACACCAAATACACTACAAAATTGATGCCCTGCAACCTTTGGTCCTTTGTATCCAATATTATTGGCTTCAATTAATCATTTGGAATTTCATTGTAACGATGTGAAACAAGACCAATCAACGCGAGGTAAAACAAGGTGAAATCAATAAGAAAACAGAATTGCTTTCAGGAAGGGCGGGGTCAGAGAAGAGCTCTTTCTTCGTTAAACAAAGTATCAAGAATGGCAAAATATGGATTGATCCATTCTTGAATGGGCCCTGTATCTCTCCTCAGACTTTGGATACTAAGCAAACTCGGAATTTAGTCTCTTCTGAAAAGAGATTCTAAGTGTTAGTTGGGATAACGAAGCTTTGTAGCAGGCTGGTGGGCATCAAAAGGATAACTGGCTGACCCTGTATACATAATAAATCATGATGTATCAAGTTATAAGAAGTATAAGATAAAGGCACTATGGCGTATAACTAACTATAATGTTATCGGATATTAAGAGGATAAATAACTAAGAACATAGTTAATTATCTGAAAAACATGAAAACCTTAGAAAACGTCTTGATCAAATGAACTTTCGTTTTTTCCAAGAGACGCCTTCAATACAACCATGATCTTATTGAGTAAGACTTAGTCTAGCAAAAATTCCTGCGACTACAGGTGCTATTTGATACTTGACAGTGTTCAGATGCCTAGGCTTTAACAAAAATGTCATTTAATCTTGCCTTGCGTGAGCCACTGAGTTCTGGCTAACAGGCTGACCGTCATTTGTTTTGCATAGCTTAGTAACTTAGGGCAGGGACTTGTTGCTTAGCAACCTCCCTTGTTGTAGAAATAAATGTCAAAATAAAACTATATGGCTCCCTTGGTGGCCCAATCAACATTAATCTATGTATATATTTCAAATTCCTAATAATTTATTATTTATCTAAATATAGCTCCGAACAATTCCCGAGTCCTCGAAACTGTAATCCGAGCCTCAAGCCTTCCAAATAATAACAAAAGAACCTGAATTGCCAAACTCCAAAGCTGAGACCAAGGCTCCGAGCCTCCAATGACCGAGTCCTCGAAGCTGTATCCCAAGGAAAAATAATAATAAAATAAGATAAAGTAAACCTATTAAAGTCCACACTGCCGCCTGTGACGATCTAAGCCACAGACGCCATATTTAGCCGATCAGAGCTGGAAAATAAATGCTTAATGGGATTCGATCCGCGAATAACTCAAAAGAAAATTTATGGCACTGAAACACGAAGTTTGGTCATTGCATGGAGACAATTTTTGTATATAGGAAATCAATATGATGGAAGGCACCAAAGCAGACGCAGGTCAATGGTTCGAATACTGCTGCTGTTGTTCGGTTCCGGGAAGAAATTTGTTGTAAAAGCATAAAGTTCAATTGTGCTTACGCTTCTTTAACAACTATCCTGGATTGGAACTGGGAACTGGGAAATACGAGGAGCCAGTCATCAATTTATTATCTGGTTGTTGGTATAGATGATGATAGCTTTGTAATACGATACAAGCTATGAACTCTTACCAATAATTCTTATTTGATAGATACATAGATCCCGAGGAGACGGAGGGGGAACATAAACTCTTTAATTAGAAGGGATTGAATCATTTCCACAAGATTTGGATACTGACAGAGTCTAAACTCTCTAATGGATCATAATGCAAGGAAATCATTTTTTTGGATGAGGCACGTAAAGAAATCACAATTGATATAGATTCAAAGGTTGAAAAACAAAGAAATTTTATGTACCTGACATGGCTATAATATAAATAATAATAAAAACAGCAAGACAAAATTATAAATAACTTTCTACCTGAATTTAGAAGCTTAGACTCATCTCATCTTCATGAATAACTACACATAACAATTTTTCGACCTGCAAAGAACAATTATAGACAGAAACCCTAAGAATATATACAGGAAAAATTCTTAAAATAAATAAATATCTTCTTTCCCGGCTTTTCATACCTTTGCTCTTCTTGATGTAACTTATAGTTTTGTTCTCTCAGTACAAAACCGTACGAGCCGTGATGAGATAAAGAACTGTACGAAATTCGACCTGGATCTCATCTTCATCGAGAACCACGCATCAAGAACCTCCCATCAAGAACCGTAAGAAATTGGATCTGCAAAACAAAACAGAGAGCAGAGGAGATAAACCTTTGCTGTAGAGAAAATGTATAAATTACATTGTGTTTGCTTACATTTGTGCTGCCATCCTAACGGATACTGAGTTGATTGAGCCAATGTAAGCCCCTTTGTTCCTCTCTGCGTTCCAAAGTGCGTGTACAAATTGTTTTATCCTGCCTTTTTAGCTCTATTATGTTGCTCTGCTGGAATGCTGTAGTAACCTCCGGGCCGTTCATTGATAGACCAATAGAGTCTCGGACCAATTCTAGGGTGAATGGGTATGGCTTGTCCAGCCATAACTTCCCTTTGTGTACTCTGCAAACCAAGAATTTTATACATTTATGCATAGGGTACCGTCAGTACACTTAGCATGTTTAGTAGCACTGACATCTTAAACGGCCGTAAGAAATTGGATCTGCAAAACAAAACAGAGAGCAGAGGAGATAAATTCCTTCTGGTGAGAACTGAGATGAGATCAAATTCCCAAGAACATCATTGAGAACCCTCTCTGGCGTCTTGATCTCATCTCCATTACGAACTATGAGAGGAATATTCGATCTGCAGAGCACGGGAATACCGAGAGAGACTGTGAGAAACTCAAAAAGCTGTAAATTCCACCACAGGAACCGTAAGAAACAGAGAGCGGTAGAGATAAATAAAGATAAATAAAAACAAAGCATTGTAATTGAGAAAATGTGTTGCAGTCATATCTGAGATGAGATGATCTAACATCAAAGCACCGAGAACGTCATTGTGAATTGATATCACCTCCATTAAGAATCATGCATAGCATGTTAATACAAAGATGATTTCCAACTTCTGCTCCTCCAGATTGGCGGACAAGTGAGAAATATTCGAGCAGATGAATTCTATTTATACAATAAATAAACACACAAAATTCGCAAAATAAATAAACACTTATAAACGAGAATTCATTGACTCGCCACTTAGCCACGCTATGTCAAAAGGCCATGTAGACATGATTAGGTTATCTAATACATTGATTACCCATTTCATAGGGATTTTCATTAAGAGCCATGCCATCTTTCACACTATTTTTGGTTGCAGCAAAAGCTTCATGCAAAATGCAAAACCCCAAATCCTTTTGCCACCTCAAAAATTAGCTTTAGTTTTTTTTATAAGAAAGTAGCAACTTCAGAAATTAAAAAATGAAAATGAAAGTAGTTTTTAATTTAATTTTGTCTTAAAAATAGTTTTAAATGTCATAAAATCTTTAGAAAGAAATATTAAGACAATATGCTAATCTCGTCTTTAAAATTTGTCGCTGTAATAAAATATTTAGAAAGAAAACTTGGAGAAGGAGGTGGTCGAGGTATCTTCTTCCTATCCTTTGTTTCCTATAAGTGACATGCAGGTTACATGATAGTTTCAACTTCTCTATTTTATGTATTGTAAGTATATTTTCTTTTTGTTAGGACAACACATCCGCTACTATTGCTATCATTTTGTAATAGTTAGAATACATGTCAAGGTCTCCAATTTTGGAAAAACTCTATCTATTATAATTTGAGGCTAGATATTCAAGCCAAAGGGCCAAAACTTGGATTTATCCTCCATATATATATATATATGGATTTACCCATTTATATATATATATAATAGAAGAAAACAAATACATTGTTTTTATGGTAAAATAAACCTAGAATAAAACAACTCAAGGTATTTCTTGTTACATGAAAACAAGTCCCTAATTGTGTATATAATTGTATTTTTTTATTAGATTGAAAAATAAAATGTTATGAAATTTTGTGTAAGGTCGGATTTATAAATAGTATCACGTGAAAAAAAGTAATTAGCCAAATTAACAAAAAATTCACTCACTTTATTATATAATTGAAAAAAATCTTTAATAAAAATAATTTAAATGTATTATTTAAGTATTTTATTTATAATAAAAATGTAGAATAATATACTTTTTAAGATAATATTTTAAAAAAATATTCAAAACATTTTGCAAGTCTTTCTACTTTTAAAGAATACGTGTTAGACTAATATAGGAAACTTCCAAAAATCAAATGGGTTGAACAACTATTCACACAAACAAATCATATCATAGATCATCATACCGATGTTTTATGTGGTTTAAACCCTTGAGTGAAACACTCCATGACCCCAACCAAGTAGCTAATTGAGGCAATATTATTATGCAAAAGAAAGAATGTTACAAATGAGCTTCTCATAATCGATCAACGAGCAAATGATCAATCAAGTGCTAAGCCACAGATCAATAGTCATTAAGATTGAGGAGAAGCTGGACCGTTGGATCACTCTATGTTAAGAGCATATTGTGACCATTGGATTACATATATACATATGCATATTGATGCATACTAAAGAAACACACTTTACCTAATGGATATATTATGACAAATTGATCTGAACTAACTCGTAAGTGTCTAAATATCCTAATATGTATCCACCCTTAAGAACAACTTGGGATAGGATTGAAGGATTTACAAAAGTGTCAGTATAGGAGAATCAAGGAGGCATTATAGCCTATCCCCCCTTCATGATAAATTCCTGAATTTCTAACATACACTGAAGTTTATAAAACTTTGCTTCTGTAAAAGACTATGAAGATGTCTACAACTTGACCATCTAAAGGGAAAAAGAACACTTTGAGAACTCGATCGTGAAAAAGCTTTCTGATGAAGTGCATATGTAGCTCAATGTGTTTATTACATTGATATTGAATTGGACCTTTGGCGAGCTTGATGGCACTCTGGTTGTCATACCAAAGGGGAGATGGATGATGTTTCTCAAATCCAAAGTCTGAAAGGATTTGTGAAAGACGCAAAGCTTCCTAATCGACATTTACTACAACGTAATACTCTGCTTCTGTTGAAGAAAGAGAAATAGCTTACTGTGTCTTACAAGCCCAAGTGACAGGTCCATAACCAAGCCTGAAAACATGACATGAGGTAGACGTTTGATCATCAGGATCACCAACCCAATTTGAATAAGCGAAACCCACTAACTAAGGTACCCCCCCAAAAAAATGTAATGAATCCCAACTTGAATTATACCCTTAATATATTGAAGTATCATGTATGCTACTTTTCAATGGATTTCATGGGGTGTTTGCATATAGCGGGAAACAATACCAATAGCAAAGGAAAGATACAGATGGGTATGAGTCAAGTATAAGAGACTACCAACAAGCTGACAATACAAGGTGGCATCTACTTCGGGTGAAGTGCAAGTGGCAGAAAGTTTGACTCCATAAGGGTGCTAGGGCCAATTTATAGTCTTCCATGTGAAAGCGATGAAGAAGGTTGCAAGCATACTTTGGAAGTGAAAGAAAGATTATGTTTTTGATTTGCAAGGATTGGAGGCCAAGAAAATAATGCAAATTTCCTAAGTCTATCATTTCAAAATTATTTTTAAGACTGGATTTCACACAGGTTAAAATTTTATGGTCATTTCCAGTAAGAATAAGGGCATCAATATAAGGAACAAGGATGACGAGATGGTTTCCTACTTTATTGGTAGAGACATTCAGGTCATAATGGAATGTAGAAAATCTAGTGACAAGGAGAAAGCTATCCATTTTGGCATACTGGGATCGAGGAGCTTGCTTAAGGCCATATATGTATTTCTTAAGGTGACAGACAAGGCTAGAGTCATTCTGAACATAGCCAAGAGGTTGTTCCATGTAAGTTTATTCCTAGAACTCCCCATGCAAGAAGGTAGACCTAACATCCATTTGATGGACCTCCCATTTATGTAAGGTCATATTGAGTTCATTGTAGTGATAGGGGCAAATGTTTCATTATAGTAAATTCCTTAAACTTGGGAAGATCCCTTGGCAGCTAACCATGCCTTAAGCCTTTCAACACTTACATCTGATGTATACTTAGTTATGTAGACCCATTTACATCTAACAAGTTTTATTCCTATTAGAAGAGGTACAATATCCCAAGTGTCATTCACCATAAGAACAATATCTTCATTCCTAGTTGCATCCAAATTTGAATTCTTTGAAGCTTCTGCAAATGTCTCCATATCATGATTCTCTAAAAATTGATCCAAAATAGAGGTGGCTCGTTAGAAATGCAAACAAGTTTGGTGCTAATATTTGTGATCACCGACAAGATCACCAACCACTTTTTATTTAGAGCGAACTCATTGAGGAAGCAATTGTGTTGGGTGGAACTAGAGGAAAATGAGCATACAGAGGTGGATTTTCATCCTCACTATCATAATCAGAAACTAGGATCGCAGGCTAAGATATTTTCATCAATCTAACATCTATTCTAATTATTGTATCACGAGAATGTGTTGAAGAAGTCTATAACCTTTTACATCTTCAGAATATCCAACAAATATGCACTTTTCACTTTTAGGCTGCAATGCTTTTTGTTATTCATCCAGAATATGAGCCCATGCTTCACTACCAAACACAAGGAATTGGCTTACATTTGATTTTAATTTTATTCCATGTTTCTTTCGGTGTGACACCTTGTAAAGATTTAGTGGGGGTGCGATTAATTGTGTACATTGCAAAATTTATGGCTTCTCCAAAATTCGTGACTTAGCTCCTTAGCTTGGAGCATACACATTGGTCTTAAGTAACTCCTAAGTGTCTGAAGCGGTCTAAATATCCTAACAAAAAGCACTAATAGGTTAAATGTTGAAATTAACGTGTAAGTGCTTCCACTCTTTCCATTTTTAAAGGATAAGTAGAATTAGTAGTTAGTAACATCCTACATAAGTGTAGGAATTAGTAGTTAATAACATCCTACATAAGTGTAGGATCATATATAAATTTTAGAGAATAATTGATCTTGATTTTATTCCAATTAAATTAAAAGGTTTAACACTATCTTGTAATGAATACAAGTTTCCCTAATCTTTATTTTGGTGTGTTTATCATTGTTTTTACAAGTTAAGATATGAATTTATTCCCAGTTGAGAAAATGGTTATTGATTACTATGATCACTAATTGGTTATATAATTGAATACAAATTATATGCCACTTCCATTTAGAATAACTAATAACCCAATCTAAACCAATCAACAATCCATGTAATTACACTGAAGGCGTTTCACAATGGAGACGTAGTCTCAGGAGATTCCTCGTCGCTCCATCTAATTGAAATTCGACAAGTGTCTTGTTTGCTGGGTGAATAGGATTTCGGCAGGTCTCTTATGTGTTATGGACGATCCTGCGCATGAATGGATTGATGGGATTAAGTCCTGACAGTTTTTTTCATGCATGTTTGGTGATCAATTTCGTATTTTTCTGCATGTCTCAATTAACATGCCCATCTTTTCCTGCCAATGTCCTTTACTGCAGTTCACTTCAGTCCTTTATCAATTCAACAACGCGATTCCGCAATCTCGATTCTCTAATACAGTTTTCCGCAAGCTTGCTTCTGCAACCTCATTCTTTCCGCAACTCAATCTTTCCACAATTGAGTTTCTGCAACCTTGTTTTCACATATTACCCTTCAGCAAGCTCCTTTGGATTGATGGGCTTATGTCCTGATAGTTTTTTTCATGAACTTTTGGTGATCAATTTCATTTTTTTTGGCCGCATGTCTCGATTGACAAGCTCATATTTTCTTTTAGTGTCCTTTATTCTAGTTCAGTTCATTCCTTTATCAATTTATCAACGCGATTCCACAATATCGGTTCTGTAACTTTTGTCCCACAATATAGCTTTCCGCAAGCTTACTTCTGCAACCTCATTCTTTTCGCAACAGAATCTTTCCGCAATTGATTTTTCACAACTCAGTTTCTGCAAATTACCCTTCAGCAAGCTCTTTTTCGCAATCTCCTTTTCTGCAATACTGTTTCTGCAATACATATTTCCATAAATTTGTTTCCGTAGTTCTAGTTCCGCAACTCTATTTCCGCATTTGCCTTTACACAACAGTTTTTCCACAATTGTGGATTGTGGGTTTGCAATTCTCCGTTTTCAAAAAAGGACTTCCGCACACTTGGGCCTGCAACAGTCCTTTCTGCAATCAGATTGCGGATTGTGGATCATGCTTCCCACTTAGTGTTAGGGTGTTTTGCTGACAAGTGACTTGCATGTTTTGACTAAAATTTTATTTGTTGCCCTAAACGATTGGTCCTGCACATGAATGGATTGATGAGCTTATGTCCTAGCATGTTTGTTCATGCATGTTTTGTGGTCAATTTCATTTTTTTTTGCACGTATGAATTAACAGGCCCATATTTTCTGTCATTGTCCTTCACTACAGTTCATTTCTTTGAATTGGGCATAGCCTTTGCCAAGATTTGAGGCCGAGGGTTTTATGAAAGTTTCAATCTAAGGGATTTTGTGGGTTTAGACATATATTTTGTAAGGTCAATTTGGTCGAGGCCTTTAGTGGCTTTAGGCTCACAATTTGTGGTGTCAATTTGGTCGCGATTTGGTTTCACTGCTGCTCGAGTCGATGAAGAAGACTTTGTCGATGTCCCTTCATTGAAATGAATGCTCTATGTTAATGCTTCATCAATTCATTGTTTCTCCATTAATGCAAGAAAGCTTGTCATTTGATTCATAGGTGGGCCTATTTCTTAATTGCAGCTCAACTTATGAGGATGTCAAAGATCTTGTCAAAATTATCAATTTATCGGGTTTGTTGCTGCACTGCCTTTGCTTTCCACATATATACAAAGCTTCAGGTAACCAATATTTCATATTTTTTGCCTTTGCTTTGCTTGTATTGCTTTTTCTACGCTTCGTTTACACCAGATAATTTTCAACAGAGGTTTTCTCACTGTGTCAAATTTGTAGGTATTCCTTTAGTGTTCTTAATTGTTTTCAACATTCATTGTGGTAGAAAAATATTTGCTTCATATTTCTATGGATTTGAATTTATCTTCTTCTTGCAATTGGAATTTTAATCTTGAATGTTTTAAAATTTAGTATTTTCTTACAAGTTGCTTATTTATTGTCAAAATGAGAGTTTCATTTTGCAAACTGTATGTAAATGTTATTTTGGAATTGGTAAGAGTAGTTGTGAAACATGGTATTTACTATACCAAGTAAAATTGTTCTTATCTTGCATATAGTTGACATTAGAGGAAAACATATATCACCAAGCATGTCCATAATTTTTTTTTAACATGAGCGCTTCCAAAACATGCAATCCACATTGCCAAGGCACAGGTTGTTTCACTCTAAATAATTTCCAATTTTTTATTTTATTTTATATTGTCCACGCCCTATTTGATTCCATGGGAAAGAACAACCATCACGTTATGGAGACTATGTTAAGTGAAGATGCTATTTCACTCTTGCTACATGGTGTGTTGAAAGTTGGGATTTCACATCGTATTCAAGCAAAAACAACCAGAAAATACATACACAGAAACCAACAAAGAAGATGGTTAAACATTTAACCGCTTTATTCATGATCAGTGGGTGTATTTGTGCATTTTGTAGATGGTTGTAGCGGTTGCACCCGCTCCAACTTATCATGCATTAATGATTAACTAATATATTTGTTTAATGACATATGCAAAGGCCTATCGGCCACCTCAACATGGTGTTGTCAACCTTTTCCCACTGGTACAAGTTTCCGCATTAAACCAAGTGAGCTCACTCAACTCATCAACTATTTGGTTCTGAATCTCTATCTCACACTGCCTTCACAAGCATGAGCTATTACTTCCAATTATATATAGTAGTCTTGTAGAAGATGGGCAACTAAAAGAAGGAACTATAATCAAAGTCACCCAATGTACATGCAACATTGTACATAATGTAACGTATGTTTCATTTCCTTGTTGTTTTTTCCCACTTAATGAATTTCACATCGTTGATGCATCAATTTTTTTTGTCTCCCATTACTCTCTAACATACTTCTTCTTACCAAAATTATCACATTGCTTGCACTTGAAGTTGTCACAGTGGATGCAGCAATTATTGGAGACCCTGCATATTATCACTTAGTTGTAGCCTCTCCCTTGCAGAGTAGTTCCTCTATTGTAGTGAACCCTTCCTCAATAAAAGAAAACCCTGCCTTTCATGCATCGACTATCCCATTCACTTCACTTGCCTCTTCTAGCAAAGTTTGGAGCATTCAAGGTTGAGTTATTGCCAAGACAAACCGTCCATGAATATGGAAACCAACAAGGGTCTAGAAAAGTGTTCGGATTTGACCTTGTTAATACTTCACATGATGAAATACATATCTCTGCATTCAATGAATTGGCACTCTCTTTGTATGACCAAATACAAATAGGAGTAATGTACATAGTATCAAATTGCACAGTGAAATCATCCAATCCAAATTTCAACCATTTGAAAAGCCATGATGAGATTTTCCTAGGTTCCTCCTCAACTATCCAACCATGCTTAGATGAATACCCCTTAATACCTTTATATTTCTTTAACTTTAAAATTATTCAGGACATCCAAACTATACCTGTCAATTCCATGGTTGACCTTCTTGGACTTGTAATTTCAGTTTCGCTTGCATCCACCATACAGAAACGGGATGGTGTAGAGACTGTACAATGCACCGTTGGACTCCACAACATGTCAGGTTATAGCATTGACATAACACTTTGGGGAGAGCATTTCCAAATTGAAGGAGTTGAGCTTGCTAACCTTTGTGGTTTAGATACTCCTCCATCTTTAGCAATCAAAGGTGGTCGTGTTACATAATTTAATGGAAAAACTATTGGGACTATCTCCAACATTACTCCTTTTATAAACGCAAATATTGAAGAAATTGTTCTTCTCCAGAGATGGTTTCATGACAATGGATTTCGTTCAGCGTCACCATCTTTGAGCCAAAAATTCAATGCCTCTCATTATGCTCCTCATAAAAGCATTACCATCAATGAGCTACAAAATATTCAACCGTCTAAAAAGCATGTTTAGTACTCTATTGTTGCAACCATCGCAAATGTAAACATGGATGACTTTCATTTCCTTGCATGACCTCTTTTTGTTAATGGTATACAATGCATGAAAAAAAATTCCCACAAATTTGGAAACATTTGGCATTATGGTAAATGTGATGGGGAGTTTCTGAATGTGACTGTCGATACATACTAAACGTTAACTTGGAATATATCACTTGAAACCTTCATGGTGTCGTATATTTTGATGACGTTGCAAACCAAATCATGGGAATTTCTACGAAATACCTATGCCTCCTCTCAACTGAAGCAACATCAATTGTTGAAATAGCCCAAAAGATCTGCAACAAACAATTTCTTTTTACTCTTTCAGTTAGAACAAAGACCTTCTGTGGAATTTCATGCCTAAAGGTTGTAATTGTGATGGTTGAAAACATTTAATCGGAAATTTAAGCTGGACATTCAAATACTTAAGTTGTTTCGACTTGATACTTAAGCATTCTTCATTGTCTGTAATGAACTGCCTCAATTCTAAGATTTGTATCCTTCTTACATGCTTCAACATAGCAGGGTTTTTCTTAACTCGATTTTAGGAGTTCTAACTTGTAGTCTCATAGTTCCACTATACAAGCTATCACTTAACATTTTGAATCTAAATTGTTGATGCAACCTACATCATCGTGTTTGAATGCAATACATAAGTTGCTATTATGTTTATTTATCAACTAAACAACTTTGATCTCTTCTTTCTTATCAAAAATTGTCATTCTTCCTTAAAAAACAATTATTACATTTATTTCTTTTTTTCATATATGGTTTGTCATACTACACTTTGGTCTTCTATATTGTTGTTTTCTTACTGTTATCAAGCTAGAACTTGAAGAAGAAAAAATTATTCCATAAATGTTATTTTAGTGTACATAGTTGGTTCCCAATATGCAATCACTTAACATTTGCTTTATATCTTTTGTTTTATATCCATAAACTTTCCACTTAATACATATACAAAATGTGTCCCTGCCACCAATCAAAGCTTCTAAGTCTTTAACAAGTTTATGCTTTTCTTTGAATGGGTGACTTTGATTATATCTCCTTTTAGTTTCCCATCTTCTACAAGACTAGTATATATAATTGGAAGTAATAGCTCATGCTTGTGAAAGTCGTCTGAGATAGAAATTCGGAACCAAATATTTGATGAGTTGAGTGAGTTCATTTGGTTTAATGTGGAAACTTGTACTAGTGGGAAAAAGGTTGACAACACCATGTAGAAAGAGTGAAATAGCATCTTTAGTTAGCATAGTCTCCATAGCGTGATGGTTGTTCTTTCCCATGGAATCAAATAGGGCATGACCAAACAAACAAACAAAAATTGAAGATTATTCAGAGTGAAACAACATGTGCCTTGGCAGTGTGGACTGCATGTTTTGGAAGCGATCATGTTAATTGTTTTTTATGGACATGCTTAGTGATATCTTTTACCTATATGTCAACTATATGCAAGATGAGAACAATTTCCCCTTGTGGAGTAAATACCATGTTTCAGAACTACTCTACCGATTCCAAAATAACATTTACATACAGTTTGCAAAATGAAACTCTCAATTTGACAATAAATAAACAACTTGTAAGTAATTACTAAATTTTTAAACATTGAAGATTGAAATTCCAATTGCAAAAAGAAGATAAATTTGTGTGAAAGATCTATGCCTCCTCTCAACTAAAGCAGCATCAATTGTTGAAATAACCCAAAATCTCTACAACAAACAATTTCTTTTTACTCTTTCATTTAGAATAGAGACCTTCTGTGAAATTGCACGCCTAAAGGTTGTAATTGTGATGGTTGAAAACATTTATTTGGCAATTTCAACTAGACATTCAAATACATAAGTTGTTTCGACTTGATACTTAAGCATTCTTTATTGTCTGTAATGAATTGCCTCAATTCTCAGATTTGTGTCCTTCTTTCATGCTTTAACATAGCAAGTTTTTTTTAACTCGCTTTTAGGATTTCTATCTTGTAGTCTCATAGTTCCACTGTACAAGATATCACTTAACATTCTGAACCTAAATTGTTGATGCAACCTATATCATCTCTTTTGAATACACTACTAACTTGCTATTATGTTTTTTTATAAAATAAACAACTTTGTTATCTTCTTTCTCAGCACAACTTGTCATTCTTCCGTAAAGAACAATTATTACATTTATTGTTTTTTTTTTCATATATACTTTGTAATACTACACTTTGGTCTTCTATATTGTTGGTTTCTTGCAGTTATAAAGCTAGAATTTGAAAAAAATATTTATTCCATAAATGTTATCTTAACGTACATATTTGGTTCCCAATATGCAATCACTTAACCTTTGCTTTATATATTCTGTTTTATATCCATAAACTTTCCACTTAATACATATACAAAATGTGTCCCTGCCATCAATGAAAGCTTTTAAGTCTTTAATAAGTTTACTCTTTTCTTGTAGGCATCATGTCGAACCATGACAATGAACAAGCCAATGCATGAAGAAGACTTGTATATGCACAGAACATAGATAAAAACAATAAGAAGCAACATCTTCTTTATAGAGTTTCTCGTCATCTTGTGGATATGTATTCTTCCTTTTCTCTTGGCTATCCTTTCGGCACACCATCCCTTCCATCCCCCATGCTAAATACATCGAACACCCGCCTTAATGATGCACATCAACGATTTTGTAAAACAATGGACCAACTAGCTGACATGAATGTCTGCTCGATTTGTAATGAATGTTACCCTGTATTGCAATGGAAAAGTTCCATGGTGCATACGGATATTCTCATTGTATTCTATAAAGAAAAGGCCATCGCTTTTCATCAAAAAACTATATGGACCCGGGAATTCAACCATCTATCCTTGCAGTACTTACATAAGTTGAAGAAATGCTCATTAGTCACGCTAACCCAATCCTAGAAGTCACACATGCCCATGGTGGTTGATATAAATATTATGGCCATACTATTTTCTTCACCCAAGACATTTCCAATATTTCCACATCCCTACCCCATTTAATATCAAACCTTGACATCCTTGTTGTTCACAAATGCAACCCTACAAACAATCCATATGAAATATTTGTTAGTCGAACACAAGTTCTGTCATGTCCCCTCCCGCCTCGGAGGAGAGAACGCGACCCAAATATTCTACCTGAGTTACCTATCTCTAATTCTACATTTCTATGATGATTCTCGATTTTTTTTTAATATCTACACAAGCAAGGCTTTCCCCTGCTAGCATTCTAATCCAGACCGTGTATAACTCTTTATCTTCCCCAATCGCAGATAGATCGAATGGTGGAGAATCATCCCATAGAAAATCAACGGTGTGGAGAGCTTCACTTGCGGAATCGAAAACATATCAAAATTTCAATCTCGCACTCCACATCCTACATGCTGTATTCTACATCCTGCATCCCACATGCGGAACGGCCGTTGCGGAGATCGAAGTTGCGGAAATCAAAATTTACCATAAGTCATTTCTGCATCCCGCATCCCTCAAATTGCGGAAATCATATTTCGCAAAATGACATTTCCGCATCCCGCACCCCGCAAGTTGCAGAAAGGGAATTGCGGAAAGCAGATTTCGCCAAATGACATTTCTGGATCCCGCATCCCGCAAGTTGCGGAAAGGGAATTGCGGAAAGGAAAATGCAGAAATTCGATTTGCTCATGAAAATTTCTAAGTATCAAACTGATTTTGAGCATTCAGGCCATCACGAATCTGGTCGATCTAGCTCAATAAAAACTTAGAAAATTCATTGAAATAAGATTACACACATAGATGAATCATTCATGAAATATATAGCTGAAATACAACACATTTCATTCCAGCATTCATCATTTCATATTAATTTACAAACAAGTACAATTGCAAGGATTGAAACACAAGAAATACTTATCTTTATCGAACGCTTATCCCGCAACCAGCTATGTCGCCGCAACGATCCACCCAACCATAGTCCATTGTTCTCGTCAATCTCTCAGCAACACTGCCACCCCCGAGCTGGGCATGATTTTCCTAAGGAATAAGGAACACTAGCAGACTTCCCCATAGCCAAGGATACAATAAAATGCATCCAAGCCAACACAGTTGGGTTTATTACGCTTACACAGGCAGTGATTTACACATAGCCAAAGTTTATACAAGTCACATCCAAGCCAACATATGGGTTTATCAGGCTACCAACCAAGCCAAGCCATCCTTCCAGTTGGGTTTATCAGGATTACACAGACAGTGGTTTACACTTAGCCAAAATTCACATGAGACACAGCCAAGCCAACAGATGGGTTTATCAGGCTACCAGCCAAGCCATCCTTCCAGTTGCGTTTATCAGGATGCCAAGGAGGTGGAAAGACTGACTGCTAAGCTAGTGAGCTTAATCCCAAAGCTATGGACACCTATACCGAATCTAGCCCGACTTCTAAACATTTGCACACCTAACACAAGGAAGCATCCCCTTCTCTGCTACATAGTACCTCAGGCCATGCCTTCCCTTCCAATGCTATTCAGGGTATGCAAAGAAGAAAACCAGTCCTCTAGATTGGTCTGTGAGGTTCCTTCACACACTAGGTTTGTCAAGAAAGTCCAGACTCCATTTCCATTCCCCAAATCAGTTTAGATGTCAAATGAGGATGTACACACATCGATCTCAGTTTTGGGATTAACAAAACGTAACAGAAGCCAAGGAATACACACACACACAACAATTATGAATTTCTGAGCATTTCCTGAGCCAAACCAACTACTGCAATTACCAAAATGAAATCGTTTACTGGTCATTCAATTCAAAAACACAAATCAGATTCTGGGCATTCGCATTCAGGAAACGACTAATAGATAGGAAAATCATAAAAAGGAAAAAAATTCACAGAACAAGAAAATCCGCGAAGGATCAAGACTTGGAGCGGTTTTGCTTGCTACGTGAATGCCCAAATCCCCTCCTTTCTTAAAGCGTTCAACACAGTCCAAAAATCGTGAGGGGAAGGTGAAAAGCGATTGCATGAGGGAAAGGCAGGCGTTTTTTTTGGTGTATTCTTGCCCAAGAAAATTTATAAAAAAAAAAAAACATTTTTTCCAGAAATGGTGCTCTGCCCATTTCGAATTTATGCCCACTCTTCCAATCCCCCCCCCCCGACCTTATCCTTAGGAAAAATCATGCCCCCATCTCATTTTGTTGCATTGACATAAAAGGTTGTAGGATTTTAATTAAAAATCGCAAATTTAACATGATGTTCAAACTTATAACGTTTAGCTAGCATAAAAACACCATCGGCCTAAATCTTAATCACCGAAACATAAACACTAAATTGATGGTGGGTGTTTTTCCTTGAGCTCCACACCATGATTATTTACATCATATTATTTAAATGCAAATGGGGTCAAAATTGGGGTGTTACATTCCCCTCCCCCTTCAACAACACTGTCCTCGGTGCTTTATAACATTGAACCAAAAAATGCTTTGTTGGTACTGCCCTCAGCAATTCGCAGAATTGAATAAAAACGAATGTGCCAGTTGCATGGAATCCTCCAACTCCCATGTAGCTTCTTCAGGATTGTAGTGCTCCCATTGCACCTTTACCTTTCCTATTGCTCAATTCCGTAGCATTGTGACCTTCCTGGAGAGGATGCACATAGGCTTGATTTGGAACTCTCCCTCTCGTTCCACCCGCATCACATCCCAATTTATTACATGGTTAGGATCATGTACATATTTCTTAAGCAAGGGAACATGAAAGATGTTATGAGCCCTAGTGCTAGCAGGAAATGCAAGTCTATATGCAACTGGTCCTATTCTTTCAAGAACTTCAAATGACCCATAATATCTAGGAGGCAGCTTGGCACAACTCTGAAGCGTCAAGGAAATTTTCTTTTCCTTCACCCTGAGGTAAACATGATCCCCAATACTGAACTCTCTGTTCACCCTATGCTTATTTGCATAGATTTTATGGTTGTCCTGGGTTGCCTTTAGATTCTGTCTAATTTTTACAACTTCCTGCTCCATCTCCTTGAGCAATTCTGGACCGATCACAACTCTGTTCACTAGGTTATCCCAAGTTATTGGCTTTTTGCACCTCCTACCATACAAAGCTTCATATGGACTCATCCCCAAGGATGCTTGTTGTCCATTGTTATAAGCAAATTATACCAAGTGTAAATAGTCTTCCCACTTGGATGGTTTGTCCATCACATACATGCGAATCATGTCTTCCAGCACTTGGTTAACTCTCTTGGTCTGACCATCAGTCTAAGGATGGTAGGCAGTGCTAAAATTCAACTATGTTCCCAAGTCTACAAACAATCCTTCAAAATTTAGAAGTGAACTTAATATCTCTGCCAGAGACTATTGCCTTAGGCAATCCATGCAATTTAAAAATTTCTTTCATGAAAATCTTGGCAATATCATCAGTCTTATGTGTGGACTTTACTGGTATAAAATGTGTTTCCTTCATCAACTTGTCCACTACAACTATGATGGAATCATGTTGTCTCCAAGTCATCGGCAATCCTGTAATAAAATCCATGGAATAACTTCCCATTTCCATTCTGAAACCGACAAAGGCTGTAACAAAACTGTTGGGTGTTGATGTTCAACCTTTACATGCCAACACTCCATGCACCTTGAAATATATTCAGCCATGTACTTCTTCATGCCTGGCCAAAAGTACTTCTTCCTTGTTGTAGCAATTGTCTTCTGATATCTTGGATGACCAAAATATGGAGTTTGATGGATTTTATCCATAACAACCCTCCTCAAATCTGCTACATTGGGAATGTAAATTCTGTCTTTATAAGTAAGAAGTCCATCCTCTTCTAACTTATAACATTAATACTTCTTTTCAAGGCTTTGCTGATGTAATTTGTCCTTTACCTACGCATACATTTCATCTTCAACATTATGATTAATAATATGTTGTCTCAAATCTGATTGGAAAATGATAATAGATTCCACATGCATTTCTTCTACTTTCCTGCTGAGTGCATTAGCTACCTTATTCTCCTTACCTTTTATGTGCGTGATTTCAAAATCAAACTCACATAAAAATTCCAGCCATCCATCTTTCCTAGCGTTCAAAGTAGGCTGATTTAACAAATATTTCAGACCATAGAGGTCTGTCCTTAACTCAAATTTTATGCCCATCAAATAATGCCTCCACATATTGACAGCATGTACTATGGCTGCAAGTTCCACATCATGAGTCGCATAATTCCTTTCATGCTTCTTTAGCTTTCTGGATTCATAGCATATCACGTGGTTGTTTTGCTTAAAAACTCCTCCAAGTCCTTGACCGCATGCATCCGTACATACCACAAAATTGTTTTCTGGGTCTGCAACTTTCAAGACTGGTGCACTGGTGAGAAGGTACTTTAACCGCTGGAAACTTTCTTCACACTTCGAGGTCCATTCAAACTTTATCCCCTTCCTTTGCAAATAAGTGATAGCATGTGCAACCTTGGAGAATCCTTCAATAAATCTCCTATAGTATCTTGCAAACCCCATAAAAGATCTTACCTCTGTCACATTCTTTGGAGTGGGCCAGTTCTTGATAGCTTCAATCTTATCAGGGTCCAAGGATATACCCTCTTCTGAAATAATGTGACCCAAGTATTGAATTCTATCTTTATAGAAGTCACACTTGCTCAACTTTGCATACAGCTGATGTTCTCTGAGCAATTGCAATATTAGTCTCAAATGTTCTTCATGCTCTTCTTCATTCTTAGAATATACAAGAATGTCATCAAGGAAAACAAGAATAAACTTGTCAAAATACCTATTCTGAGACACTATTCATAAGGCATGTAAATGTTGCTGGTGCATTTGTGAGACCAAATGGTACCACTACAAACTCATAATGTCCATACCTTGTTTTGAAGGTTGTCTTATGAATGTATTCATCCTTGATTCTCACCTGATCGTAACCAGACCTCAAGTCAATCTTGGAAAAATAACTTTGCTCCTTTCATTTGATCAAAGAGGTCATCAATTCTTGGCAAGGGATATTTTTTCTTCATCGTGACTTTGTTCAGCTATCTGTAATCAATACACAATCTGAGTGTACCATCTTTCTTCTTTACGAACAGAACTGGTGCTCCCCAAGGAGACACACTCGACCTGATATACTTTTTATCCAACAATTTTTGCAGTTGCATCTTCAGCTCTAGCATTCCTGGTGTACTCATTCTGTAAGGTGCTTTGGACACTGGTGTTGCTTCCGGCACAAGCTCAATCGTGAAATCAATGCCTCTCTTTGGAGGAATCCCTGGAATCTCATCAGGAAAAACATATCTGAATTCTTGCAACACGTGATAGTATTCCAACTTGAGAGTTTCATTCTCTGCTACCTCTTCAATATGGGCTACATACAACTAACAACCTTTTCTACAAAACTTCTTCAATTGCATCGCTGAAATCTGCCTTATAGAAATTACCTTTGGTATGCCTTTTACAACTACTGGGTTCCCTTCTCCATCCATGCATTCAAAAGTCTTGTTATAACAGTCAAGCTTCACCCTATGAGCTTCTAACCAAGCCATTCCAATCAGAACATCATAGGAACCAAGTGGTAGAACATTCATATCTACGCAAGTGCTCAGTCCATTTATCACCAATGGACATTTCTCCACCACTTCATTAACTTTTCTCTTAGTTCCAGTGGCTAGCTAAACTAACCATGACTTGTTATGCTTTGCTTTCCTAAGAGCACAAACCTCCACTACTCTAGGAGCAATATAACTATGAGTAGAACCAGGGTCAATCAAAATAGAAATAGATTGCTCAACAATCTTACCTGCAACTTCAACCATCGTTGACTGGTGATATGCCTAGCGGTCTTCCAAGGCTGCATAAATTCTAGGTATGACCCTTGCTATTTGTCCCACTATTTATGCCTCTTGAATATTGTACATTGGCCTTGCATTCTCATTCTCCAATGGAAAAAATTGCGCAGATGGGGTCCTCTGCATTTCCAACACTGGAGAGGCTCTTTGTTCTATTGCGGTTATCTTGGATTTTCTCCTACTACTATAGAGAGGCTGCTTCTCAACTTGGAATGGTTGCTTCTACTAATTTTGGAAGTTAGGAGGTTTGAAACCGGCTCTTCCTCTGATCAGACTTCTCATTCATCTTGTTCTTCCATGCCTTTTGGTAGTCAGGTTTTCTCTTGCTTTGCTCGTAGCAGTACTTAGCTTTTCTTATCGCCTCTTCCAGAGTTCTGGGTTCATAGAACTCAATTTGGTCTTTGTAGGACTGAGGCAGTCCACTCAGAAAGCGCTGGATTTTTACCTTCTCATCTTTAATATACCTGACATACCTCAGTAGTTCCAAGAACTTGTTTTCATATTCCTCCATGGTCTGTTGTCCCAATCTCAACTCGTGGAATTCTTTGATTTTATCATCATAATACCGACCAGAGAGGTACTTCTGCTTGAAATATTTATGGAACTGTTTCCAGAAAATCTTCCTTTCATTTATCTTCTTTACTTTCCTGAATTGTTCCCACCAAATAGACGATCTTCTTGTCAGATTGAAAATGGATACTCGAGCTTTCATATTTCCAGAATAATCTTGGACTTGGAAATATTTTCTTACTCCTAGATGTAACACCCCGGTTTTGACCCCGTTTGCATTAAATGTATATGATGTATATATTGTAATTAATCATGGTGTGGAACTATAGGAAAAAGCCCCACCATCGATTTAGTGTTTTATGTTCGACGATTAAAATCGACGCCGATGGTATTTTGTGCTAGTCAGGCACATTATAATTTGGACATCATGTAAATATGTAGTTAATTAAAAATACCCACAACCAGCTATGTCAATGCAATAATAATGAGAAGGGGCATAATTTCCTAAGGATAAGGGGGGGGGGGATATTTAACCTTTGAGGCCAAATGGGGAAAAGCCAAATGTCAAAGGGAAAACCCATCAAAACTGTCAACTACCTTTCTTGTCTTATTCACCCAATCATTTATTACTGCCAGAAGTTGGTTAATGCATGGGATGGGCAACGTATGACATCCCAAATTCGAATTGGAGAAGCCATAAAATTTTGGGAAATGCGTTTTGACTCCTTGGGTATGTAAAAACCCAAAAATGTGTGCCATTCTACCATGCTTTTATGTTTTTCAGGTTTTCACCACCATTTTTCCTTCACGTGAGCTCTCTCAGGCATTCAGAACTTCCTGGGTGTGGAACCATTTGCGTTTTTGGGTTGTTACCTCATTTTTCTCAGGCTGGAAATCGTTTTCTGGCAATGCCTAGTGAGGGGAAGAAGAGACCCATGATTTTGGGTATTGTTGAGTCTGTTTTGGCCATGTTAGGGCCAAAACGTCCCTTGAAATAGAATTGATGTTGGGGGGCTATTTTACCCATCATGGCAATTCATTTTTGTTGCCCATACTATTTTTCTTCAAACCCAGAAATTGTATTGTGTTGTGGGTGCATATTTTGGCTTTGGTCAGCATTGAATTGGGAGTGGAAATGGGGTTTGAGTCTACTTGATAAACCTAGTGTGTGCGGGAGCCTCACAAATAGAGCTAGAGGGTTGGCTTTCTTCTTTGCACCCCCTAAATAGAACTAGAAGGGGAGGCATAGCCCAAGGTACTGTGTAGCAAAGAAGGGGATGCTTCCTCGTGTTGGGTGTGTATCGATGTTTTAGAAGACAAGCTAGTTCTAGTGTAGGTGTCCATATCTCTTCAATGAGCCCACTAACTTAGCATCCAGCTTTTCCAGCTCCCTGATGGCCTAATAAACCCAACCGTGTTGGCTTGGCTAAGTTGTGTATCCTTTGCTACGTGTGAGCCTACTAGTTTCCCCTTATTCCTTGTGGGATCATGCCCAACTTGGGGGTGGCAGTGTTGCTGAGTGATTGATGAGCACACTAGCCTATGGTTGGGTGGAACATTGCAGTGACGTAGCTGGTTACAGGACAAGCTTATGTTAAAGATAAGTATCTTATTGTGCTTAAACCCTTGCAACTGTATGGTTTTGTAAATGAGCATGATGAATGCATTTTGATTTCATTGTATGTTTGATGAATTACACATATGCACGTGTATGTTTTTATTTCATTGCATTTTTATATTGTTGTCCATGGGGCGTAGTAGTTTGCCCGGGATGATGTATGTTAGTTGCGTCCTCTCCGCCGATTAGAGGGTTGGGAACGTGACACCAAAAGCCAAGCTTCAACTTCTTGACCAGTCTTTACCTCACCATTGAAGGTAGGCGGCTTTGCCTTCTTGAATTCATCTCGTGAGCGGTTCTAGTAACGCCTCTTCCTCCTACCCCTGTGAGATGAAGAGCGTGAATCTTCAGTGGATCTTTCAGATTCAAATGACCCACTAGGAGATCTCTTCCTTTTATTCTCATGAGAGGAAAAACTTGAACCATCAGTGGATCTTTCAGAGTCAGGTGACCCACTAGGAGATCGCTTTCTTCCTCTAGCAGTGTTCTTACTTCATTCTGGATTTACTGTCCAGTCCCTAGAGTTCATTTTCTTTGAATGTCTATCAAACTATGCAATATGGATGCATTCATCTGATTCTACTCCTCCTAAGCCTTAACCAGTCTTTCGTTGTCTACTCTGTAGCTTTGTATGTCCACCCGAAGGCTTCTCATGGTGGCTGCAAAGTCTGGGGGAGCATCTTGAAACCTCCTCCCATTATACTTTGTCTTAGCATTTCCAATTCTGAGATTCCCCCCCATAGCATCTTCCTCGTGCACATTGGGGTCATGTGCATAATCATTCATATCGTCTATCCTCATGGCCGAACCAACTATTCAAAATCGCACGACCCTTTCTGAAGGTGATTGTAATTTTGCAAAAATGTGTTAGATAACAAAACTGTTAGATATAATCAAAACCAAAATCACTTATCCACTTCCCATGGTAGTTTTTCTTTGTTATGCGGCCAACAATATGTTGCAACTATTAACCAACAGCTCTGTAACTGCCCAACTCAGCCCATCGAGGCCCAATACTATAACCACTTTTCTTCAGCCCATCCAGGCCCAACGCTACAACCAACAGTTCCGATACCACACTGTAGTGTACTACAAGTTGGTATCAGAGGGTACTCTTATCTTTTTAACAATTGATTCCAGCCCATCCAGGCCTAATGTTGCAACCCACAGCTGTGATACCACACTGTCACGTCCCCTCCCGCCCCAGAGGAGAGAATGCGATCCAACTCTTCTACCTGAGTTACCTATCTCTGATTCTACATTCGTATGATGATTCCCTATTCTTTTTTTTTAATATCTACACAAGCAAGAATTTCCCCTGATAACATTATGATCCAGACCATTTATAACTCTTTATCTTCCCCAATCGCAGAGAGATCGAATGGTGGAGAATCATCCCACAGAAAATCAACGGTGCGGAGAGCTTCACTTGCGAAATCGAAAACATATCAATATTTCACTCTTGTACCCCGCATCCCGCATGCCGCATTCCACATACCGCATCTCGCATGTGGAATGGTCGTTGTGGAGATCGAAGTTGCAGAAATCAAAATTTACCATAAGTCATTTCCGCATCCCGCATCCCGCAAATTGTGGAAGGGAAATTGCGGAAAGAAGATTTCACAAAACAACATTTCCGCATCCCACATCCCGCAAGTTGTGGAAAGGGAATTGCAGAAAGAAGATTTCTCCAAACGACATTTCCGCATCCCGCATCTCGCAAGTTGTGGAAAGGGAATTGGAGAAAGGAAAATGCGGAAATTTGATCTGCTCATGAAAATTTCTAAGTATAAAACTTATTTTGAGCATTCCGACCATCACAAATCCGATCGATCTAGCTCCATATCAACTTAGAAAATTAATTGAAATAAAATTATAGACATAGTTGCATCATTCATGAAATATACAGCTGAAACACAACGCATTTCATTAAAGCATTCATCGTTTCATATTAATTTACAAACAAGTATAGATGCATGGATTGAAACACGAGATACTTATCTTTATCAGATGCTTGTCCCGAAACCAGCTATGTTGCTGCAACGTTCCACCCAACCATAGGCCAATGTGCTCATCAATATCTCAACAACACTACCACCCCCGAGCAGGGCATGATTTCCCCAAGGAATGAAGAACACTAGCAGACTTCCCCATAGCCAAGGATACCATAAAACTCATCCAAGCCAACATAGTTGGGTTTATCAAGCTTACACGGGAAGTGATTTACACATATCCAAAGTTTATACAAGTCACATCCAAGCCAATAGATGGGTTTATCAGGCTACCAGCCAAGCCAAGCCATCCTTCCAGTTGGGTTTATTAGGATTGCACAGGCAGTGGTTTACACTTAGCCAAAATTCACATGAGACAAAGCCAAGCCAACATATGGGTTTATCAGGATACCAGCCAAGCCATCCTTCCAGTTGGGTTTATCAAGTTTGCAAGGAGGTGGAAAGACTGTCTTCTAAGCTAGTGAGCTCAATCCCAGAGCTATGGACACCTACACCGGATCTATCCTGACTTCTAAACATTTGCACACCTAACACAAGGAAGCATCCCCTTCTCTGCTACTTAGTCCCTCGGGTCATGCCTTCCCTTACAGTGTTATTCAAGGTATGCAAAGAAGAAATCCAGCCCTCTAGATTGGTCTGTGAGGTTCCTTCACACACTAGGATTATCAAGCAAGTCAAGACTCCATTTCCATTCCCCAAATTAGTTCAGATGTCAAATGAGGATGTACACACATCAATCTCATTTATGGGATTAACAAAATGTAATAGAAGCCAAGGAATACACATACACACAACAATTATGAATTTCTAAGCATTTCCTAAGCCAGTTCGACTACTGCAATTACCAAAACAAAATTTTTTGCTGGTCATTCAATTCAAAAACACAAATCGGATTATGGGCATTCACATTCAGGAAACGACTAATATACAGGAAAATCGTTAAAAGGAAAACAATTCATAGAACAAGAAAATTTGTGAAGGATCAAGACTCAGAGTAGTTTTACTTGTTGCGTGAATGCCCGAATCCTCCCTTGCCCAAAATGTTCAACACAATCCAAAAATCATGATGGGAAGGTGAAATGCGGCTGCAAGAGGGAAAGGCAGGTGTTTTTTTGGTGTTTTCTTGCCCAAGAAAATTTTAAAAACTTTTTTTTTCCAGAAATGGTGCTCTTCCAATTTCGAAATTTTTCCCACTCTTCCAATTTTGTTGCATTGACATAGTTGGATGTAGGATTTTAATTAAAAATTGCAAATTTAACATGATGTCCAAACTTATAACGTTCAGCTAGCATAAAAACACCATCGGCCTAAATCTTAATCGCCGAAACATAAACACTAAATCGATGGTGGGGATTTTTCCTTGAGCTCCACACCATGATTATTTACATCATATTATTTAAATGCAAACGGGGTCAAAACCGGGGTGTTACATGTTCTTGCTGCTCTTAAATACAAAATGGAAAATGATTCGTACTACAAGGATGTACGAGTCAACCCAATTGCATTAGCTTCTTTTCATCTTTTTTCAACAGACATTTCACGTTTGATTCACCATGTTAATAGAAATGATACATTATCTAATCAGCAAATATTGTCCTCTACAATCCAACCACCAAATTCATTTTAACCCTATGAATTAGAATCATCCTCATTTATTTCAACACAAAGGAATGATAGAACTGAGGTTGAGGAAATTAGACACTTCTTACGCACACCAGATATCCCACTACCACCTTCCATTGATTGGCCTCCTATAGGAATATCCCCTATCAATGAGTACAACACAGAAGGCCTTCTTTCCATAGCTTTTCCAACCTTGTTCTCCACAGGTGCAACAATGCTTACACAACCATGCATTCATCAAGTTGAGATGCACGAATATGCACTTCACCTCATTCACTATCATGACAACAGATTTTGGCAACATCCTCACTTTCGCTACTACATATACAATCTAGTCATGCGTCATCGAAGTAATGCTACTACTTCTATTTTTGTCAAAAATAACCTTGAAGATACACTCCCTCCCATAATACTTGAGCTTGTTAACCAACTGCAAGGCATGCCTAATGACAAAATTGGTGAAAGGGTCACATGATTTGGGTATTCATTGCATGGAAAACGCTCATATTGGAACACAAGTAGAGTTGAACTCACAAATATGATCAATCAACAAGGTACACCAACGTTCTTCTTCACCCTTAGTGTAGTTGACATAAAATGGTCGAATTTGCATGCTAGTAATGCCTGATGAACGCCCTACCAGTTTAGATCAACACCATCAATGGAATATTCACAACATCATATCAAATCAGCATATTACATCACAATACATGCACAATAGATTCAAAGTATTCCTTGAAGAGGTGCTTCAAAAAGGCCTTCATATAACGAATTCTTGGTGCAAGTGTTTTACTATCTCTTCCTTCTAATCCTTCTTTTCATGTTTGTCACTTTATGAGATTGATTTCTAATATATTTATTTTCCTCCCATGTAGGTATGAATGGAAACATAGGGGATCCACACACATTCATGGTTTTATTTGGTTGGCAGATGCACCAAATATGGACACCTTAGATTGGGAAGATGTTCTTGCAATTGAAGCTGCAAAACACTTTTTTGACACATATGTTACAACTTGGAATCCTTGTAACACCCACTTGTCCACTTTTGGGTTACATCATTCTACTACAAATGATGCATGTAGTCTTGCATCACCATCCATATTTACATCAAACTACTCAGTTGACTATGAAGAACTTGTAAATTGTGTTCAAAGGCACACCATATGTTCAGAATCAACTTTCCTTCGCAAAAAAGGAACATATGTTCAATGTCGTTATGGTTTTCCCTATGACCTACAAGCTACTTCTTCCTTATTCATTGATTCAAGTGGACATAAAACCTACAATCCTACAAAAAGTGATTCCCTTCTAAATATTCACAACCCAACCACACTTTCAATATGGAGGGCTAATGTTGATTTCCAACTTGTTCTTTCTAGACATGTTGCCCTCAAATACATTTCAAAATATGCATCAAAATAGAGCCAAAATAAAAAAGCTACCATGTTATTCTCTCTCTCCTTGCACATGCAGCACCAAGTGGTGAACCTATTATTCAACCAATCAAGCAATTCCTTGCACAAACAGTTGCAGAACGAGACATCAATTCACAAGAGACGCGTCACATGCTCCAAAAACTCCCTCTTGTGCTTTGCAGCCGTCAATTTTTTTCCCTAAATGTGAGCCAAAGTGTCTTCTGTCGTGTTTGTAATGACACTACTAACACCCCTACAACCCCCCCCCCACCCCGCTTCATATTTGCATACATGAAAAGACCCCTTTCTCTTGAGCATCTAACCTTGCTTGAAGCTGCTCATTCTTGGTATTTCTCACCTAAAAAGAAAAAAAATCCATGGAAAGAAAACTTGTGTCACAAGATTGTTAGAGTCTTTCCACAATTCACTTCCATTCCTCCCTTTGATTCTTCAACTTATGAATCATTTTATTGGAGCGAACTTCTTCTATACAAACCTTTTTGTGCCCTCCCTGAGGATATTGTAACAACAAGTTCTAAAATTATTTCTCATTGGCATCGCATTAAAGGCACATATGTTCTGTGGCACGTTGAACATGTACAAGAAGAACCCTGTACACCTCCATCGGATGATTTGAACTCTGATCCAATTCTCTTTCCCTTGCCCCATACCATGACTGAATGGGACTTCTCTCTCAAATCCGACCAAGCAAAAACATCCATATTGATGACCTTGAAATGCTTGGACATTGTGATTTTGACCAAAATCACAATTGTACACAAACAATATACCCACCCATTTGCTTGAAACAATGATATCATTCATTGACCTCAATCACTTGTCCACCCAACTACATGAAGACACCGCCTCGTTGTCCATTTCACCTTATTCCTTATCTCCCACACAACGCATAGCATTTGATTTTGTCATTTCCCATTTTAGAAACACTACACCTACTCAACCACTCAAAATGATCGTTCAAGGCACTGCAGGCACCCGAAAATATTACCTTGTATCTTGCTTGAAATCTGCACTCCAAACTGCATCTGGACAAACTGCATCCCCACTGCTTCTCCTAGATCCAATTGGTGTTGTTGAATTTAACATACATGCACTTACAATACATTCTGCTCTTCGAATACCCATTGTTGAAATGCACCCTCTTGAAGGCCAATCCCTTTCAAGGCTTCAAGAAGAACTCTGGCATATTCGTTATATTCTCATCGATGAAATGAGCTTTATTGGCCCAAAAATGTTAACTCAAACTGATGCATGCTTATGTCAAGCTTTCCCCTCACATTGTACAATCTCCTTTGGTGGTTGTTCCATGATTCTTCTTGATGACTTCGGGAAATTGCCTCTAGTGAAGCACATTCCCATGTATGCAGGCTCATCCCTTGGAACTTCTCTCTGGTGTACATTTGATACTTTTGTCACGCTCAATACCATTTTCCAACAACAAGGAGATAGTGATTCTCAAATTTCCTTTCGCCAACTCTTACTAAACCTTTGAAATGCAACACCAACTCTTGAATACTGGACACTCCTAAGGAAAAGAACAACCTTATCGCTTTCGCATGCAGAAAACTGTTCATTTGAAAAATCTACCCACTTGTATGCCACTAATAGCTTTGTTGCACTGCACAACAAACACACTCAAAAAACACCTTAATATTCCAATTGCACATTGCCTTGCAGAACAAAGGAACAAACATGTCCGCCAATCCATATATGATGAATAGTTACCATTAGAGGTCCTTCTTTCTATTGGGCAACAAGTCATGTTAATTGCTAATTTATGTCTTGGAGCAGGCCTCGTTAATGGCTCACTTGGAAAAGGCATTGACATTGTCTACAACTCCAACGAACATCCTCCTACCTTACCATCCTTTGTTGTTGTCAAATTCCTCCACTACAAAGGAGCCTTATGGGATGCTTCTAATCCTGGCTGTTTTCCCATCTCTCCCATAATAAGAGGAACGCTAGGAAACTACCACTTCGTATGGCATGGGGTTTAACAATTCATAAAGCACCAGGTATGACCCTACAAAATGCAACAATAGATATTGGAAACATTGATAGACAAGGGCTTACATTCACTGCAATATCAAGAGTTAAATCTCTTTCAGGCCTTTGCATTTCTCTAGATTTCTCTTTTTCTAGATACTCTCGCATGCAAGACAATCCACATGTCCAACGTAGGAAAAAAGAGGAAAGCTTACTTGCTTCAAACTCTTTAAAACCGAATTCTGCTTAAAGCTTTTCATTGTTTTCTCTATAGATGTACTATTTTTCTCTAAAAATATGTTTGTGGTTATAATACTTCTTCTACTAGTCAGATTTATCTTGTTCCCATTATTTAATGTATTGTTACAATTGCAAAGTAAATAGAATATGCTTCTTCTTGAGATGTATCATTTACTTATGTGTTTCCCCATTTAGTTGTTCAATTCAACAAAGTAATTAACCACTTAATCGCATATTCCTTTGTTAACATCAAATTCAAATTTTATTTCATGGTGGTAACCAACATAATTGAAATTAAGATCACTTGACATAAGTAATGTTAAAAAAAAGAAACACTACATATAGTTGACAGTTAGGTCATTGTAGTTCACTAATGACTATGAACATTGCAACCAATCATTTATGTTTGCATGAACATTTAGATAGAAAATAAAATGATACGTGAGAAGAGAAGACCAAAAATGTACCATGGGGAATCAATATACCTGAATAGTTTATTTGTAACAGTGGCATACACAATAGACATGTGCTTTATCCCCTTTGAAGGTATGCAGCTTTGAACCAGTAACAACATCATGTACGTTTTGCACAGTTAGGTTTATCAACCTAAAATGTTTAATCCTAGCAACGTTGCTAAAACATAGACTTTTATATGCTAAGCGTTTACAGTTTTGCCATCATCATAGTTAATAATACATCTGGAGTCATTATTGTTCATCAAACTCATCCCTCCATAATGCATGCCTCTTCATCAACCGTGTTTTCTTACTTTTCTCTTTATTATTTTTAACTTTGTTTAAATTTATCAGTCACGTCCTTCCGCATTTGTCTTTTCCGCAATGTCCTTTCCGCAACAAACTCTTCACAACAGAACTTTTCGAATTCATCTTTCTAAACCAACGTTTGCCTAATTTGTGGGAACTAACTTCTTCTGCATTTGCGATTTGCGGAATGTGGATGTGTAATTTTCCTTTTCTCCAAAATCCCTTCCGCAATTATCTTTTTACAACGACCTTTCCCCAATAGGAAAGTTCTTCCTTCCGCAATTTTGGATTGCAAATTGGGAGTATGCATTTCGAATTTTCTGGGAAATTGCTTCCATATTTATCTTTCTGCATTTACTTTTCTCCATTTACATTTTTGCATTCACCTTTCCTCGTTTACCTTTCCGCAATTACTTTTTCGCAAATAGCTTTCCGCATTTTACCTTTCCGCAATTCCCTTTCAGCATTTCCCTTTCCGCAATTGTGGATTATGGATTGTGGATATGCATTTTGATTTTTCTCAAAACTGCTTCCGCAATTCCATTTCCGCAAAACCAAGTCAAATCAATTTGCATATTGTGGATTGTGGATTTTCCATCCAAATTTTCTGAAATGTTTTTCCACAATTCGTCTTTTGCAACCCTTATGAGTCGTCAATCTCTTGCGCATTTTCTCTTATTCGTTGATATGTTATCAATCAACTCGACCTATCTGGAATTGATCTCCTTATCTAGATCTATAACCTCTATAGCTTCATCCTCCATGCAGATCGATCAATCAACTCGATCTAGCTTCAACTAGACTTGATGTCCTTCTTAACACTCAAAATGTACCCCCGATTCTAAAAGGGTAAATCTCAAGATAACCACGGAACCAAGCTTTAGGAAAGAAAGTTGCCTTATTTCTTTCCAGAGAGGGATATCTCAATAATTGTTTTCACGAGACCAAATATATGAACAAGAAATAAATGTAAGATTGTCGCTGGTTGAAACAAGAAAAGTACACATTGAGCATGGAGTCAAAAATGATAATAACAAGACAGTGCTATTGCATGGAAATTTTAACACAACCAACATAGAAATCTCATTACAATAAAAATGCTTTTCTCTGGTGATATAGAAGCAAATAAACAACAATCCATTAATGAGGGCATCTAATAAGGATGAATCCACATTAAGTTTAGATGAACAAGTTTTGTGAATTTTTGAAATCAATAGATGAAAGGAAAAACATAATGGAAGTAGTAAATAAGAAACATATGCACATGAGAAAAGGAAAGTACAGACTATAACAAACACAACATAGGAATCTCTGGAAAAAGGCCAGCTTTGGCTCTGAAATTTCATTAAAAGATAGATCTAAAAATACAATGCTCATTTCTCACGGGTTCCAACCCTTGTTCTTACAAAAACTTGTTCTTATACAAAATCGCTCAATATTGTCCTACAATGTTCACCACTCTCTGCTTTTGTACACACTCCTTCCTCTGTCTTCCACATTTTCTCCACCAGCTATGAATGTACAGGTTGAATGTATGTTCCTTCTGTGTTTGTTACTAAAGCTTTTATAACTTATGTTACTACTATCATTCATTCAAATTATCGGATGTGGTTATTGTTCCAAAGTATTAGGACAGACGGAATGTATGTTTCTTCTGTGTTGTTACTTTGTTGGCTAATTTTTTTCCTAAACGTGTTATCACCCCCAATGACTTCAGCACTTGATAAGGGTGGTAATGATGATGATGTCCGTTGTTTCTGGTTGTCGCTGTCCAAACATTCGTTCAGACCAATGGGTTATAGAAATGGATACTATGCACCGTGGTAATTAATTCCACAGTCTCATATGGAGGCTTTGGCGGGATTTACTTTGGTATTTCAATTCTTCCCACTACTTCTACATTCGTTCTCAGTTATTTTAAGATAGTGTTGCTCTTGCAGGTATCAGAAGGCTTCCTCCTTTCTAGACTTGCTAAGATGCTTCGAAACATTGTTGCAAGGAGGCCTACAACTAGCTTATTTTCCAACCGCCTCCTGGCTTGCGATGGAACATATCTAGCAGCATTTCCCTCACCCATAACATGTGTCACAACTCCAATCACAGCGCCACTAGCACTAAAATTGTCACTAACCATATTTCTCCACAATTCTTCTTTAACTATGTGTCCTGCAAACAAAAACTCGTTGTAGCTATAATTTTCAATCGACCAACAATAGAAATTTCATTCCAGTGGACAGTTTGTCAGATATTCACATGCACCATCATCGAGTAGCATAATAACAACATGATCCATCACGTGGGTCACTACTCCAAGTTCTTATGTTTAGGTGCCATCTACGCCGCCCCTTTTTGTTGTGACATCATGATACTTATGGTGCAAGTGACCACCGAATTCTATTGGTATATGTGGATCTAATAATTGATAACTGTCACATCAACAAGCTCTCTAAATAACTGTGCCAACACCCCCCTTTCATTCTTCAAGAACTCATGTCAATTTGTTGCCTCCATTGCACCCCCCTTTCATTCGGCTTAGGTTCCCCTTTGTTCTTCTCACCATGTCGCCATGTGGACTCTCCTTTACTCCCCTAGCTGGCTTCTTCGAACCACCTAACAGAGCTATGAGAAACATCATCCATACTACCCGCTTGTATAAGAATTTGATCCCGAACACTGTGAAAGAGGAAATTGAACACTCACCAAGAATTTCATTCTGGACCATGAGGTGACAGAGGAATTTGAGGCTCTCATACCTGACCCTGGTTATTCAAGAGGAAGAAAATATCTTCATATGAATACCATGGACTATCTCTAAACAAAATTTTGTTCTGGGAAGCGCACTAGTTGACAGAGGAGAGGCGCATGAAGCCATCCTTCTGAAGCTGGATGAATTATCCAATAACATGCAGTAAATTACCAATCACCTTGGCACTAAACTGGACAACTCCATCCCCGTGGATACTAATATCAAGATAGAAATTGGCTAATTCTATAGATAGTTTAGTTTACTTTTATTACTATGAATCTTTGCAAACGGTCTATAATAAAGAACGTTAGATCTAGATAGTATTTTCTGGTTGATTTTCGGACCAGAATGTAATTTTTTTAATTTTGAAACCTCAAAGCTTGTTTTCCCTATGTAGGGAGGGCTTAGTTACTGTTTACTTTTTGTAAATCTTATTGAAGGAAATAGAAGGAACTTTCTTATTACCAAAAAAAAATAAGATAGGTATTACAATTAATATTTGAAATATTTTCAATTAAGCAGTAAGAGTTATATCATTGTATTCTGAAAAGGAAACAATCCTTTCCATTTGACTAATTCCCAAGATTTTTGTAAATCTTTGGTTGACGAATTTTGTTGCAGTTGGCATATAGAAGCTTCCCAAAAAAGAGATAATAATCAAATAAAACAATTTTGACAAAATAGATATGAAATGCAAGCTGAAAATGGAATATGCAAGTGTTTATTGATGTCAATGTTAATGTTTATTTTTATCGAAACTAGTTCCACAATTCCCTTTCCGCAACTCCAGTGAGTTGTCAATCTCTTATGGATTTGATCTCATTCGTTAATGTATGCTCCGCAACCCACAATCCAAATTGCAGAAGCGGAATGATGGAAGGAAAACTGTAAAATTTTATGGACCTTCCCGCAGATAGATCAATCAACTCGATCTCCTTATATAGATCTATCTATCACAACTTGATAAGTGTTTGTATGCAACCATCAACCTGCAATTGCATATTACAGATGTCAAAATTTAATTTGTTTTCTTATTTTTTGTCTTTCTGCAATCCACAATTTTTCTTAATAAAATTTCATTTTTCGATTCCGCGTTTTCGTAAACCCGCAATGATGAAACATCAATACATAAACTTAACCTATTCAACATATAAGAAACTTATGATCAGTATTCCGTATAGATAGAAGAAAGACTAGAATTAATGAAGCACATTGAATGAATAACCATATAACATAGCATAAGTAACAATGTAATTGTATTAACTTGAAAAACATTACAATAGTAAAAAATTATAGTACTTTCCTGATATGTCTTTGGTAGTCTCTTCTCCTGAAAGGAAGGTGTGAGAAAGGTTCAAAGTGACTAGGTTCTAGCCTAAACTGTCTGAGAAAACTAAGACAGTGATTGTAATAGATTTTAGGCAGGGAAGTTATGATATTTAATTGATAACATGGAAATATTTACTCAATGTATAAACATATAAATCAAGTTTACTTCCTCTAATATGCTTCAAATAAAACTAACAATGCATTGTCCAAAGTATTATGAGTGCACAACTGTCCTATCAGGTAATACCAATTAAAAAATTAGTATTAGGGACTAATAACAATTCATCAGTTTCATAAAAGAGAATGTGAATCAAATAAACACATTCATTTAATACGCATTTAATGTATCAAGATTGTAAAGAGACATCTATACATAAATTAACACATTCAGTAGAAAAGAAACCAATGATCAATATGTCAGGAAGATAGAAGAAACATTGGAATTCATGAAACACATTTAATGAATAACCAAAGAACATAACATAAGTCACAATGTAATTTTATTCAACATTCCAAAATTACAAAGCTTTCCTAATACATCTGTGGTAGTCCCTTCTCTTGTGGCTCCCTTAGGCTTAATCCACCTCCCTTTCATGGGAGGTACCCTTCTCTTTAAATAATATTACAAAATTGTACAAAGAAATACACCTCCGAATAAGTGGGATTATAAAATATTTGAGTTTCAATATTTTCCAAGGGAAGAACGCCACTTGGAAAAAGAATCCATCAAATCTTGGATGTCCTTAAACTGAGAATTCTCTAGATGCAATTCAGATTTACATATTAAAGAAGTAATCTCCTTTTTATTGATCTTCATCCATTCTTTACGAAACAGATCAATCCACATAAATGAAGCAAGAGGTGTCTCAATCAACTGCTTGATTTCATCCATGGTGAGCAAAGTGATCTCCAATATATTCTCCTTGGTTTTAGCAAAATCACTCTTGATTTGCTCCAATTTTAGTTTCAGAGGCATAGCATCATCGATAGGATCTAATAGTGGTAGATCCAGATAACCAAGCAATGTCATTGAAGCTGACCACCTCCTTTTGTAGGCCACATGTCCATCTTTGATGATGGATTGCACCGTATCACAAATACTCTCCCATGTTTTATCGTCACCTCAATCTTCTTCAACTTAATCTTATCTAAGATTGGCATATCATCTGGTCTTTGTTTCATGTATTTCTTCACGTCTATGATGTTGTCATAAGATCTAGTAGCTTTTGTTATCTCCTAAATAAATTAGTCTTCAATAGGTCAAACTCGGAAAATTTATTTTTGCATAGTGATGAAGATTTCAGGGCACATTAGGAAATATTTTTTGTGTTTAATAAATTTGGAACGCCTTGTACTCTGTTTTTTCATAAAATTCAAACTTTAGCTTCCGGTGGCTTAGCGAACACCTCAATGTTCATTAGCCACCGAAAAGACCAGCTTTCAGCAGCTTAAAAATTGGATCCAAGACTACCTTAACCATCGAAAGCTCTTTGACTCCTTTTTCTAATAAAATTTTTGAAGATCAGCTTCTTGTGGCTTAGGTGAACACCTCAACGTTCATTAGCCACCGAAAAGCCCAACTTTCAGCAGCTTAAAAATTGGATCCAAGACTACCTTAACCACCGAAAGCTCCGAAAGAGGAAAACGGTTAGCGCATCCGTCAAAATCAACCACCGTCAGCATGAGGAGCGCCACTATCAACCACTTAACCGTCAAAAAGACTGGGACTGCAAAAAATCATGAGTTTGTAAAGAAGAGGTCATTATGAAATTGAAGTGACTGATAAAAGACCCAAACCCTCACTACCCTCCACATGTCCCATGACTGCAATCGAACCACCACAAATCATTGAGTTCCAGTTAAAATGATTACTGCACTAACCATCTCACAGGTCTCATCAGAATTTGTTGTCACCCTTTTCAAGTACCAATTGTTGATCAGCCCCTCAAAATCAACACCCTTTCCTCAGTCCATTCCACATTTTCCTGCATGCATCCTCACTGATCCAAGGCCTCCCTGAATCCAGCACGGTAATCTCATTCCCCAGGGTTTGAGTTTTGATTTTGTAGGTACAAGAAAAGCAGTCCAGAAATTAAGAGAGGAGGAGGGCCTACCCTGAGACAAGAGTTGGGTGACACTGGTTACCTAGAAGCCATTCCAGAGGTATGTTAGCTATTCAAAGATGCAGGATGCTACAGATTTTGTGAAAAGGTTCAGGGATCTCATCAGCAGGTGGCAGGAGCATTTTCCCTCACATTTGATTGCTCAAAGGCAGTAATTGGCAAAGAGGAATTTCAGGTGGATGAAGATTTGGTAGCTGAAGTGGCAGAGCTCCCAAAGACTGAAGAGAGCTGGTTTAAAACCATTGTCACAAAGAACATAGAATTCAAGTCTTACCTGCAACCTGAGCACAAAAACCTCATATGGAAGAAGAGCATACCTACATCCTGGTTGGAGGAAAAGTGGCAGTACGTGTTGAAATCAATCCTAGTCTACATAACCTGTGAGGGCAGATATAATAGGGTGATGATCTACCACTTCAAACTAATGAATCATTTCACTAGCAAGAACCCCCTGAACCTACCTTTTTACCTCACCAAAATCCTGACTAAAATGGCTCATCAGGTTAGGGCCGAGCCAACCAAGATTGCAGGTAGGTTATATCACCATGGCTTGATCAAGATAATTGTCCAAGAGCTTTTGCAAAGGAGAAATGTTGCCTGGACATTCTTCCTATTATGGAATGAGTTTGACACAGAATTGCAGCCAGATCACAAAAATAATTCCCCTTCAAAAAGGTCTTCCACCCCAGAAGTGGCAAAAGGAAGAGGAGAGCCATCTCCCCAATTGTAGTTGACTAGAACTCTCTAGATTTTAAGAAAGCCAAAAAGAACCTAGAATTTAGTAATAGAACAGAGAAGGAGGAGGCTCCAACACAAGGTAAAAATATCCTCAACCTGCCATACACTGATTCTAAGGATGAAGAGGAGCAGGGAGTTGACCTAACAAAGCAGGTTGGAGCAGAGAATGAGGAGCTTCCCTCACATACACCAAGGGAGGATCTAGTTGAACAAGTGACAGAAGCTTCCTCTAGCAAACCTAGGTCCTAGAGAATCAACCAGCTATTAGGGCAAGTATATGAACTAGAGGTCTTAGAGATAGAAATAAAAAAAACAAATGCAAGATTAACCAAAAGAAATATTGAATTGCATGATTCTCTTCTAGAAATGAGAGGGATGTATATCCTGCTGCAAAAAAGAAATCTGAGATTAATGAAGGACGATGCCAGGCTTTATAGGAAGATCAGGCTGTCAAGGTTGCAGACAAAGAACTCAAACCCTAAATATCAAGCACACCTTGCACTGGAAACCCTAGAAAAGGCTACAATAAGCCTTCAGGATCCAGTGGCATCCTGTGGTGCTGTTGCTATTCCAAGCCCTATGCAGGTTGCAGAAATACCAAAAGGTCAGAATTGAAGCTGTAAAAGCCTCAAGACAAAGGGTGATTAAAATTTTTATTAAATTTTGAAGAAATAGAACTTTCGGTGGCTTAGGTGAACACCGCAGTTGTTCATTAGCCACTGAAAACAGAGCTTTCAGCAAGTTGCAGACCCAGAATTTTGCTTTCTTAGCCACCGAAAGCGCAGAATAGTGCAGAAAGGCATAGTTCCACACAAAACTGAATTTGGTTGATCCAAATACTTCATGGATAATTTCTAAGGTTGAAAAATAATTAAAGGCACCAATATCTTAGGTGTGTTCCAGTTTTGAAGGTGGCAATGAGCTGAAGTAAGGTCACAAACCCTACCTACTCTGACAAAGTGTGACTTGTTTGCCAAATAGCAAGTCCAAGTTCTAATTCAGTGTTCACTGCAGTTATTAAAGAGTTTAAGGAGTAAGAAAGTGTTGGAGTTAGGTAGAATATAATTTAAGTTAGGGTTTTTGACCTAATTTTTGCAAAACAGTTAAGTTTATCTATTTTTAGTAAATTCGGTCCAATTTTTCAGGATCTGAAATAAATTTTGTAAAGGGTATAAAGCTTGTGACTAATGTTGAAGCAAGGGTTCAACTTCAGAGACTTTTAAGACACTTATTGTATTCAATCTTCTCATGTTCTTCATCATTTAATATAAGCTCTTTTGCCATTATAAGTTCAGGTTCCATCTCTTTTCTGTTCTGTTCTTGTGCTTGGATGATTGATTTAGGTTTATTCTTTTTGTCTAATACCATATAGTTGTCATCCTATCTCTATGTTGAGTGCCTTATATATGAATCTACTAGCATAGTGAGTTGTTCATTTATTCATCTTTACTACAAACCCTCTAAACATTGATAGTTATAATCCTTATCTATTTGATTGAGTATTATGCATGTCTTGAGTGTGTGAGGTCTTTTAGGTCATCTGACTTGATCCATTGAGAAAACCATTAAAAATATTGAAGTTGCCAGGCATCCTCGAGCTGCAATCTAGAGGATTTTCCTGGAGAGCTACCAAATTGGCGCCATTGTCAAGAAGAAGAGATTGAAGCTCAGCTTCCCTGGGGGATGACATAGATCCTACTTTAATGATAGACAAATTCTGGACACTATTTTGGTTGTAATCATATATCTGGAGACTCCATTGGAATAAGGTGGCTTCAAGAAGACCAAGTACCAGAGAAAACCCTCAAGGGCCACCAGTAACACCTGTTTCAGATCCTAAGAAGATTATAAGGAGAGGAAGGGCTTTACAAAGACAGACTTCCAGAGGTGCAAGTGGAGCTACATTGGGTATTTCCAAAGGTATTTCTGTTGTTATATCTTCTTCTACTGAAACATCTACTTCTCAGAAATTTATAAATAAATCAGAAAATTTTAGGGTTGGGGAGTCTTTAAGCATTGTTGCTTGTGAAGATCCCATCCCTAGCGACTCCATTGAGGTAGATCTACCACAAATACTTTCTCAGCTACCATCCACACCAGCAACATCTCCTTCATCATTTTCCATACCCACATCCAATATGGCTGCCCCTCTGACCAAGATGGAAAGGATCCTTGTTGCCAGATATGCCCCTATGAATTTTCCTAGCCCCCTCTCTGCCATGCCTACTGGAGATTATCTAAAATATATGCCAAAGTTTACTGTGGAGGGATATTTCACAGTTGAGGAACACTTAGAGGCATTCTACAGTTATGCTGAGAATATAAACATTGAACAAGAGAATGTGTGGACTAGGGTTTTTGTGCAGAGTCTAGATGGTCAGGCTAGGAAATGGTTCAAAGAGTTGCCTGCTGGATCAATAGCAGGAATTGAAGCCCTAGATGACATATTTTTGAAGAATTGGGGAGAAAGAAGAGACCACCTTTACTATATCATTGAATTTAGTAATCTGAGGAGAGAGAATGGTGAGTCTGTTTCCAATTTCACAAAAAGATTTAATAAAATGTTCAGCAAGATCCCTGCTGAGATCAAGCCAACTAATACTTCAGCCAAAATCACTTATGCCAATGCCTTTGATTCTGAGTTCTACCTTCTTCTCAGAGAAAGAATATTTGTTTCTCTGTCACTCATGCAAGATGTTGCTCTTGAAGTTGATTCCAATATCGTTGTATCTCAGAAGGTTAAGGGAAAAGTGGACCGGAAGAAGCAATCCTCAGACCCTTTAGGGGCTTCTTCATTAGAGAATAAAATAGAGAAAATGGCCAAGATGTTGGACAGTTTAACAACTGAGATGTCTAGATTGAAAGACTAAGGGAAAATACCTGTGAGAGGTAGAGGGACAAATGATTTTTCTCCCAGAAACCCTAATTTTGTCCCTTACAGAAGAAATAACCCAACAGCTCAAATCCTTCAAAGGGATAGGAATCAAGCTAAGGATCAAAGAATCAGAGCTCCTTTCCAAAATGTTGTGCTAGATGAAGAATAGGAGCTTTCTCAAGAAGAAGGAGATGCAGAAGACAATATCAATTGCATGGAAGATGAAGTTTACTACTCCTTCTTGACACAAGCATACTATGAGGAAGCCCTCATGAATGAGCAGATCACTAAAGAAGCCTTGTATCAGGAAGATGATCAAGGAGGTTACAATCTAAGGTCCAGGATTGTTGCTCCTCCAAAGAAGAGTTTTGTCCCTGCAAAGTAGCATGCTCCTCCTGCTAAGAAGATTGTTGTCCCACCAAAAAAGATGGTTGCCCCTCCAAAACAGCAGCAAAGTCCATTACAACAATCAACCCCTGATCCTATTCATCTCAAAGCTCCATCACAAGAGGTAAGAACTTCTGACAAGCTGTATTATTCTTTCAATCTTGAGTCAGAAATTCAGAAATTGAAAATCCCTTTTCCATTGATAGAACTAATGAAGAATGATTCCTTTAAGTCATCCATACTGAAATCTATCCAACCAAAGACACCCATATATGCTAACTTTGTCAATTTGCAAGATGATAAGCCCACAGTAACCCTAGGCCCTATGATTGAAGAGCTAGGTGAGTCTTGTCCACCCTTCTATATATCCTTGAACATCCATGACAAGATCCTTCACAACTGTTTTCTTGACTCAGGAGCATCTCATAACCTAATGCCAAAAGCAGTGATGGATGAGCTTGGCCTCAACATTACAAAACCCTACCATGATCTATTCTCTTTCAACTCTAGGAAGGTCAAATTCCTCGGCCTCATCAAAGACCTTGTCATAAACCTCTCCCAACTTCCTTCAAAAAGCATAGGGATGGACATAGTAGTGGCTGACATCCCACCTAAGTTTGGCCTTCTTTTGTCTTTCTCATGGAGTAAAAGGTTGGGTGGTACCCTCTAGATGGATCTTACATATGCTACAATCCCAATGTTTGGAGGGGAGACCAAGAGACTTTACAAAGAAAATCAGCTTGCCTACATCATCAGTAATGAAAAGAATTCTGCAAACCATGCCATCTATGCAGTGGACACAGAATTTGGGGCATGTATTTTGCAAATAGATGATTCCCAACCAATACCAATCCAGCTTACAAAGATCACCTATCAACAACTTGAAGAAGCAACCACCTCTGTCTGGAGCATGTTTTTTGATGGGGCCAGTACTCAAGCCTCAGTAGATGCAGGTATATTTTTTATCTCTCCATCAAAAGAGACTATCCATTTGTCTTACAAACTTGATTTCAAGACTACTAACAACATAGCATAGTATGAGGCATTGTTGTTGGGAGTGAAGGATTCCAAGGAAATGGGAATCATGTGCCTAAAGATCTTTGGAGATGCATATCTCATCATACAACAAGTGAACAATACTTTTCAAGCAAAGAATGTCAGGTTGAAGGCATACAGAGATGAGGTATGGAAACTCAGGGACTCTTTCATGTTTTTTGAACTCTCCTATATACCTAGAGCTATGAACCATCTAGCTGATTCCCTTGCTATCTCTGCAAGTATTTTCATTCCTCCTCTGCATCCTAAGCTGAGCTATGATATCCAAGTCAAGTACAGGCCATCCCTACCTGACAATGTGAAATTTTGAAAAGTATTTGAAAATGATGATGAACTCAATAAATTTCTCCAGGTGGTAGATGAATTTTCAAATATGCATATTGATCAAGAAAACCTATATATGGAAGAATCCCAGAGGCCCAAATCAGAAGATAAAATAGGCAAACAGAATATTGTTCAACTGCCTAACAATTATATACCTCAGGGTCTAGTACCCCTTGAAGATATTTTTATCATAATGATGTCCCCTTTAAACCTGTGAAAAGGAAGAAAGACACTGCTGTCCATGAGCACAACATAGGTAGCCAAAGTCATCCAAAATCCATAAATCTGTCCACTGAGTTGACTGCTTATCGGAGCTCAAAATTTTGTAGTCTGATGAAAGAGTTTGAAAATATATATTTGCTTGGGAATACAGTTACCTAAAAACCTTTGACACTAATATCATCCAACACATGATTCCCTTGGAGAAGGACACCATCCCTTTCAAACATAAGCTAATATCCATCAATCCTCTCTTACTGCCTATGATTGAGAAAGAAATAAAAAAACTCCTTAATGCAAAAACCATAATCCCACTCAGGTATTCTAAATGGATTGCAAAGTTAATGGTGGTGAGGAAGAAGAATGGGGAGATCAGGTTATGTGTTGATTTCAGAAACCTGAACAAGTGCACCAAGAAATACAACTATCCCTTGCCCAAGATGGAGCATCTGTTGCAAAAAGTATCAGGGGCTAGTGTCATGTCATTCCTAGATGGTTTCTGTGGCTACAATCAAGTTTTTGCACACCCTGATGATCAAGACAAAACTACCTTCACCACTCCCTGGGGCACATTCATGTATGCCAAGATGCCCTTTGGACTGATGAATGTTGGGGCCACCTTCCAGAGGGCCATGGACATAAATTTTGCAAGATTAAAGGACAAGTTTGTTCTCATATATCTTGATGACCTTACTATTTACTCCAACAGGCATGAAGAACATTTGCAACAGTTAAGGAGGGTGTTTTTGAAATGCAGAGAGTTTGGGATATCTCTGAACCCAAAGAATTCTCAATTTCCTCTCAGAGAGGGAAAACTCCTAGGTCACATAGTTTCAGGAAAAGGTGTGAAGATTGATCCTGTTCAAGTTGAAGAAATCCAGAAGTTGTCCATACCTAGGTCAAAAAAGGATATTCAGTCAGTCCTAGGTAAAAGAAATTTTGTCAGGAGGTTTATCCCAAAATTTTCTGAGTTGGTAAAACACATAACCTCTATGTTGAGGAAGGAAGCTGAAATCAAATGGGCAGAGCAAGCAAGAAACTCTTTTGAAGCAATCAAGAAGGCTATCATGGAATTTCCCACTCTGATTAGTCCAGACTACACCAAGGGCTTCTACATTTTCTCCTTTGCATCCTATGACACAGTGGCAGCAGTTCTGTTACAGAAAGATGATGAAGGCCTTGATCACCCCATTGCCTTTTTCAGCAAAACATTGAGGGATGCCGAATTGAAGTATGATCCTATTGAGGAGCAGGCTTATGCTCTCAACAAGTCACTGAAATCCTTTAGAATTTACATCTTACACGCAAAGGTACTGGCTTATGTCCCTTCAGCTGCTGTGAAGGATGTTTTGACCCAGCCTGATATTGATGGAAAGAGAGCCAAGTGGCTTGCAAAGCTGATTGAGTTTGACATAAAAGTAAAGCCACCAAGTTGGTGAAAGGACAAAGCCTAGCTAAGCTTATGGCAGAAGAAACTTGTGATCTACTAGGCATGAATCTCATTGGTATAAGTTAAACTAACTGGCAAACAGAGGCAGCAGTAGAAGCAACAGAGGAGCAGCATGACAGTCAGCAGGTAGCTAAGAACTTGTCATCATGTGAGTGGTACTCAGGTATTATTCATTTCCTGTAAAGTTTAGAAGTTCCCCCTTACCTTATCCCGACTTAGGCACAGGCTCTTAAGCTTAAGTCTGTTAAATTTTGTATAATTGATAAGCTATTGTATTAGAAAGATCCTTCGTGTGTTTTGCTAAGATGCTTAGATAAAAAAGAGTCAGTTCAGGTCATACATCAGTTTCATTCAAGCACATGTGGGGGACATCATTACTGGAAGACCACAGCCCACAATATTTTGAGGGTTGGGTACTATTGGCCTATTCTTTTCTCTGATGCGTGTACCTTTGTAAAATCCTGTGGCAAATGCCAAAGATTCATAGGAAAGCAACAGCTCAGATATTTGCCCCTTAGGCCTATTGTAGTAAATGGCCCTTTCCAGCAGTGGGATCTTGATTTCATAGGTGAGATAAATCCTTCATCAAGTGGTCAGCACAAGTGGATCCTAGTAGCCACTGATTATTTCACCAAGTGGATAGAGGCAGTCCCCACAAGGAATGCAACTCACCAAGTCATCATGAAGTTTTTATATGAGAACATCTTTATCAGATTTGGCTACCTAGTAAGGCTAGTGACTGATAATGCACCAACTTTTAAAGTCGGGGCATTGGTTAACATGTGTAAGTTAATGGGCATCCAATTGGTGCATTCTACTTCCTACTACCCTCAAGGCAATGGACTTGCTGAGTCATCCAATAAGAGCCTAGTTAGAATCATCAAAAAACTATTGGAGAATAATCAGAAGAGCCGAGATTCTAAGCTAAAGTTTGCTCTATGGGCTGACAAAGTGACCAACAAAAAATCCATTGTGACTTCTCCTTTCAAGCCGGTTTATGGTACTGAGGCCATTTTTCCCATTCAGTTGATTCTACCAGTAGCAAAGTTCTTTCGAGAGGAACAGGATGAACCAAATGGCATGGTAAGGAGGATGCTTGATTTGGTTGAGATGCACCCCCCATGGGGCAGTTGGTTGAGAAGTCAGAAGCTCATCAAAAGAAGATTAAAAGTATTTTTGTCAAGAAGGAAAAGGTGGACAATTTTCAGGTTGGAGATTGGGTTTTGAAATGGGATGTTGTCAAGCAGGACAAGGGAAAGCATGGTAAATTTGATTCTCTGTGGATAGGCCCTTTTGTGATAGCTCAGGTGGAACATAACAACACTTTCAAACTGCAAAATCTGGAAGGTGAGGAGGTGTTTGATGGCCCAGTCAATGGGCAATTTCTGAAACTCTATTTCATCTAAGGCTTTAAAACCTCATTATTGTAAACTATTATTTTTGTTTTTGTTTTTGTTTTTTGCAAAATAAACTCCATGCCCAATGAAACAGTAGAAGATAGGTTTAATTCTTATTTGTTAGGAAAGGCATTTGGTCTGGGGTTCTTGGGACCTCACAGGAAGGTTCACATCCCTGAGTAGGAGCCAGATGTTATCTCCTAAATAAATTAATCTTCAATAGGTCAAACTCAAAACAAAAAAAAATTGCATAGTGATGAAGATTTCAAGGCACATTAGGAAATATTTTGTGTGTGTTCAATAAATTTGGAATGCCTTGTACTCTGTTTTTTCATAAAAATCAAAGTTTAGCTTTCGGTGGCTTAGGCGAACACCTCAACGTTCATTAGCCACCGAAAATCCCAGCTTTCGGCAGCTTAAAAATTTGATCCAGGACTACCTTAACCACCGAAAGCTCATTGACTCCATTTTCTAATAAATTTTTGAAGATCAGCTTCCAGTGGCTTAGGCGAACACCTCAACGTTCATTAGCCACCGAAAAGCCCAGCTTTTGGCAGCTTAAAAATTGGATCCACGACTACCTTAACCACCAAAATCTCCAAAAGAGGAAAACGGTTAGCACATCTGTTAAAATCAACCACCGCCAGCATGAGGAGCACCACTATCAAGCACTTAACCACCGAAAAGACTGGGATTGCAAAAAATCATGAGTTGGTAAAGAAGAGGTTGTTATGAAACTGAAGTGACTGATAAAAGACCCAAACCCTCCCTACCCTCCACCTGTCTCGTGACTGCAATCGAACCACTACAAAGCATTGCGTTCCAGTTAAAATGATTACTACACTAACCATCTCACTAGTCTCATCAAAATTTACTGTCACCCTGCTCAAGTACCAATCACCGATCAGCCCCTAAAAATCAGCACCCTCTCCTCAGTCCATTCCACATTTTCTTGCATGCATCCTCATTGATCCAATCCCTCCCTGAATCCAGCATGGTAATCTCCTTCCCCAGGGTTTGAATTTTGATTTTGCTGGTACAAGAAGAGCAATCCAGAAACGAAGAGAGGAGGAGGACCTTCCCTAAGACAAGAGCAGGGTGACATTGGTTACCTAGAAGCACATCTAGAGGTATGTCAACTATTCAAAGATGCAGGATGCTACAAATTTTGTGAAAAGGTTCAGGGATCTCATCAGCAGGTGGCAGAAGCATTTTTCCTCACATTTAACCATGGCTCAAAGGCGGTAATTGGCAAAGAGGAATTTCAGGTGGTTGAATCTTTGGTAGCTGAAGTGACAGAGCTCCCAAGGACTGGAGAGAGCTGGTTTAAAACCACTGTCACAAAGAACATATAATTCAGGTCTTACCTACAACTTGAGCACAAAAACCTCATATGGAAGAAGAGAATACCTACATCCTGGTTGGAGGAAAAGTGGCAGCACCTGTTGAAAGCAATCCTAGTCTACATAACCTGTGAGGGAAAATATAATAGGGTGATGATCTACCACTTCAAACTAATGAATCATTTCACTGGCAGGAACCCCCTAAACCTACATTTTAAAATCCTGACTAAAATGGCTCATCTGGTTAGGGCCGAGCCAACCAAGATTGCAGGCGGGTTATATCACCATGGCTTGATCAAGCTAATTGTCCAAGAGCTTTTGCAAAGGAGAAACATCGCCTGGACATTCTTCCTATTCTGGAATGAGTTTGACACATAATTGTAGCCATAGGATGAAAAGAATTCTCCTTCAAAAAGTTCTTCCACCCCCAGAAGTGGAAAAACGAAGAGGAGAGCCATCTCCCCAATTGCAGTTGACCAGAACTCTCCATCTTTTAAGAAGGACAAAAAGAACCTAGACTTCAATAACAGAACGGAGAAGGAGGAGGCTCCAGCACAAGGTAAAAATACTCTCAACCTGCCATACACCGATTATGAGGATGAAGAGGAGCAGGGAGTTGACCTAACAAAGAAGGTTGCAGCAGAGCATGAGGAGTTTCCCTCACCTAAACCAAGGGAGGATCTAGTTGAACAAGTGACATAAGTTTCCTCTAGCAAACCTAGGTCCCAAAGAATCAACCAGCTATTAGGGCAAGTATATGAACTTGAGGTCCTAGAGAGAGAAATCAAAAGAACCAATGCAAGTTTAACCAAAAGAAATATTGAATTGCATGATTCTTTTCTAGAAATGAGAGGGATGTATATCCTGGTGTAAAAAATAAATCTAAGATTAATGAAGGACAACCCCAGGATTTACAGGAAGATCAGGCTGTCAAGGTTGAGACGAAGAACTCAAACCCTAAATCTCAAGCACACCTTCCGCTGGAAACCCTAGCAGAGGTTGCAATAAGCCTTCAGGATGCAGTGGCAGCCTGTGGTGTTGTTGTTATTCCAAACCCTATGCAGGTTGCAGAAATACCAGAAGGTCAGAATTGAAGCTGTAAAAGCCTCAGGACAAAGGGTGATTAAAAGTTCTATTAAATTTTGAAGAAACAAAGATTTCGGTGGCTTAGGAAAACATCGCAGTTGTTCATTAGCCACCGAAAACAGAGCTTTCAACAGCTTGCAAACCCAAAAAATTTCTTTCTTAGCCACCTAAAGCACAGAACAGCGCAAAAAGGCATAGTTCCACACGGAACCGACTTTGATTGATCCAAATACTTCATGGATGATTTATAAGGTTGGAAATTAATTAAAGGCACTTTTATCTTGGGTCTGTTCCAGCTTTGAAGGTGACAGCGAGGTGAAGTAAGGTCACAAACCCTACCTACTTTGACAAAGTGTGACTTGTCTGCCAGATAGCAAGTCCGAGTTCTAATTTAGTGTTCACTGCAGTTATTAAAGAGTTCGAGGAGTAAGAAAGTGTTGGAGTTAGGTAGATTAGCACTTAAGTTAGGTTTTTTGACCTAATTTTTGCAAAACAGTTAAGTTTATCTATTTTTAGTAAATTCAATCCAATTTTTCAGGATCTGAAATAAATTTTGTAAAGGCTATAAATCATGTGACTAATGTTGAAGCAAGGGTTCGACTTCAGAGACTTTTTAGACACTTATTGTATTCAAGCTTCTCATGTTCTTCATCATTTAATATAAAATCTTTTTCCATTATATGTTCAGGTTCCGTCTCTTTTCTGTTCTGTACTTGTGCTTGGATGTTTGATTCAGGTTTATTCTTTTTGTCTAATACCAGATAGATGTCATCTTATCTCTGTGTTGATGACTTGAATTGCAAGTATATTTCCTTGTTATGATTAGCCATTCATATGTGAGTGCCTTATATATGAATCTGCCAGCATAGTGAGTTCTTCATTTATTCATCTTTACTACAAACCCTCTGAACATTGATAGTTAGAAGCCTTGTCTAATTGATTGAGTATTATGCATGTCTTGAGTGTGTGAGGCATTTTAGGTCATATGACTTGATCCATTGAGAAAACCTTTAAAAATATTGAAGTTACCAGGCATCCTCGAGCTGCAACCTAGAGGAGTTTCCTGGACAACTAACAGCTTCTTTTCTCCTTGTGTGATCATCATGGAGAATATTTGATTGGTGCTCAAAAGTATTATACAGCCACTGCATTTCATTAAAACCTTTAAACAAATTAACCATCCCTTGAAAATATTGATCATTTATTCTGCAGGTTAATTGCTTAAACTCTTCTCTTGTGAATTTGGAGAATGAAGAGGTATTAGATGCAAGTTGGAGGTCTTTAATCTGTTGCTTAAGGACTAAAATGTTGTCATACTCGTTCTTAAGTTGTTGGATCTCTTGGCTATGTTGTTCTTTAGCTTGTACTAAGTCTTGTTTGGACTTTTGCAGTTCATGTTCTTTCTCTTCCAGCTCTTTGTTCAGCTGAGACACTGAGTCGAAATTGGCTCCAGCAAAGGCTCCCATGGCAGTTGTTGTATCTAGGGCTTCTTGTTTGGTATCGTAGGAGTCCATTTTCCAAATAATCTAGTTTTGGACTACCCCCTTCTTGAATGTGTCTTCCCTTGTTCTCTTGGATCCCTTTTTCACCGCAACCTTATCTTTCCTGCTCCATAAGTATTTCCCCAGAGAAACCACTCCATCTTCACCAAAATATGCTATCTCCTTTTATGTGGAGATGGTTACCTCATGAACAGGCATCAAAGGTTCAGGTTGGGAGGTTTCAAGAATGGAGTTTCCATACTGACGGGTATAATAATGGTAGAAGGTGTAGAAATAATAGGTGGAAGGGGTGAGGAAATAGGAGTGGGAATAGGTGTAGAAACTTTAGGGGAAGAAATTCTAGGAATGAGAGGAGTTTCTAGTTGGAGAATAAAATAATTTGGGGATGTTAGGGTAGTGTGAAGTCCTGATGAGGTTGAAAGAATAGGGGAAGTAGAGGGAGGGATAGAAATAGGCACACCTGGAAGTATCGAGGGCATGCTGGTGGTAGTAGAAATAATTTGAGACAAATTGATTTCAGAGAAAGAATATTGGGAAAATGATGAATCAAAAATTCTCCCATCTAGTTGGGTGGTAATAGAAGATGAGGTCTTGGAAGTGAAAACATCCACAGGACAGGTAGAGCAAAACCAGAAGGCAGAGCAAAACCATAGTTGCAAACCTCTTTATGGAAAAATTTGAGAGAGAAGCCCTAGACTCCTATCCTTTAAAACCATCAAAATGGAAGAGGTACGTGGATGATACGAATGTGGTCTGGCCACATGCTAAGAACGAACTCAAGAAATTCCTAACACACCTTAACAGTGTCTCCCCCAATATCAAATTCATAATGGAACTTGAGGAAAACAGGAGCATCCCATTTCTAGATGTCCTCCTTACTAGGAAAGAAGATGGCACTCTTGGACACGAGGTCTTTCGTAAAAAGACTCACACGGATAGCTACCTCCATGCAGACTCCCACCACCATCCTTCCCAAAAGATAGGAGTTCTCAACACCCTGGCAGTGAGAGCCTCCAGGATCGCAGATTCAAAACATATTGAAAATGAGAAGGACCACCTCAAAGAAGTCTTCATAGACATAGGTTACAAACCCAATGTCATCATGAAGACCCTTGGAAAAACCCACAACAAGAGCCTTATGAGTTTGAAAACCTCCGATAACAAGACCACCTCCAATCCATGGACTTACATACCTTATATACAAGGGGTGACTGACAAGAGCTCTAGAATTCTTAATAAGAACAACATTACGACCTCGTTCAAACCCCTAGAGACCATTAAGAAGAGAATGAGATCCGTTAAAGATCCTATTAATCATACACAATTCAGAGGGGTTTATAAGATCCTGTGCTCTTGCAATATTAGCTATATAGGTGAGATGGGGCGTTCTTTCCACACGCGGTTAAAGGAACATGGGGCAGACATTAGAAAAAAACGTATCCGTTCCTCAGCCCTTGCGGAACATGTTGCCAAAACCAAACATCACATTTGCCTAGAAGACACCATTATCCTCGCAAAAGAAGACCACTATTTCAAAAGAAAATTCAAAGAGGCCTTAGAAATTATCAAACTTCCACACAATCTAAATAGAGATGGTGGCCTCAAGGTGAGCACTAGTTGGCTTCCCTCTATTCTCAATTGGAAAGGCAACTTTCCCCCTCAATCTGTCCCTTGACTTTGTTCCCCTTGTTCTTAACCATTTCCCCGTGTACCCTTTTCCCTCATTCACGCCCTTCTCCTTTCTTCTTATGTCCTCCTTCCTGTCCTTAAATAAGACCAAACAAAAAATTTAAAAACCCATTAATAAAAATTAAAAATCAAACTAAATTTTTTTGAAAAATAAAATTATAAAATAATAATAAATAAAACTAAAATTAAAATATAGTTAAAATTAATTTAAAATTCACATTAATATTTAAATCAAGAAATTACTAGTAAAATTAAGAAATTACAATTAACACATTAATTTAAATATATTTTTAAATTAATAGTAAAATTAAGAAATTACAATTAACTTTCTATAAGCCTTAAAATGATTTAGACACATTAATAAACACATTAATGATCATATTTTAAATTAAAAAAATTTAAAATTAAGGTATAATTATTATTGACTTTCTATAGGCTATTAAAAATTTTCAACAATTTTTAAAACTTTAACCTTAAAAAACTTCTTTAATATTTAAATAATTAAGTATTAACGATTTTTTTAGTTTCTTAATAGCTTTATAAAAAATTTATAAAAAAGACTTAACATAGCTAAGCTAACAATTTTGTTTTTATAAATATATTTAAATTTTTTTAAATTTTTAAATAGTTTACAATATTTCTGCACTTTAAAAAAAATTAAACCTAGCAAACCCTAGCCTCCGCAGCCGACATTAGACCCCCTTTTTTTCTACCCAGTTCCAATATTTATCAATGATTCTCGCTCTCTCCAAATTCGACATTGTCCTGATGATGAATCCTGATATGGATCTGAAACGTCGACTTGGTCATTTCGATACTGTGGTTTCTCCGACAACATCATCAATAACCTATCACCACAGAAATTTAGCAACATAAGTATTCTTGTTTATCTCTTTCCTATTTATATCTACAATGGTCTTTGTTGCTTAATGATAAATGATGAACATGTTGAATGTTGTGAATGTTTGAACAAGATGTAGTTGGCTTCCGTTGTATTTTATGATTATGCATCTGTGTGTGTTTTTATTTCACTCCAATTTTATTATTATATTCATGGGGCTAGTTTGCCCAGATTGTTAGCATTATAGTTGCGTCCTCTCGTTGGCAGAAGGGTGGGAACGTGACAGATTGCTATCAGAGCTTTAAGTTGTGGTATTGGGCCTCTATGGGCCAAGAAAAGTCAGCTAACAGAGGGTGGGTAACCTCTGTTGAGCACAAACCAGCAGAGAGAATTTTGGAAAATCACTAAGTGTGAAAACTCTTCTCTGTGTGGTGGCTGAGAAATGTGAAGCGGAGCCACAATAGCAGCTGAGTTGACCGAAGCAGAGCCGCAGCGACCGGTGCAAGTTAAAGTTGTCATCGATGTGGAGGAAATTCCAGAAATTTCCCAAGTATGGAATCAGTGGATGAAAGTTTAAGGCTGAGCCGCTATAGCGACTGCATCGCTCGGAAGGAGCCGATAGGATGAAGAGCCGCAGCGGCAGGCGAAAGTCCAAGTCTTCTCTGCTACGGTGGGCGAAAGACAAGGAACGGGCCGCAATTGCGGGTAGAAATCGGAAAGTCTTCCGATTTAATGGCAACGGTTGGAAGTGACAAACCTTTCCGCTACGGTGGACAAATAATGAAGATAGAGCCGATGAGACGTTGCAGCAGGTGGAAGATGAAGAATCTTCCGCAACAGCGGGTAGAAGCCAAAAATTGAGCCGCAACGACGACGGACGGGAGACAAATGGCCACGGTGGTGGATAATTGACATGGGAGCTGCAGCACCGGCTGGGTCCCAAGAATGTAGCCGCAATGGCGGCTAGAAGATAAGAATTCTTCCGGTGCAGCGACCGCAAAAGAAAGAAAGAAAGAAGGAAAAAAAAAGAAATTTTTCTAAGTGTTGGCGGCGGCTCAAGGCGGAAGAAATGCTTGAATTTCTACTGTTGTTGCAGATGGAACTTAAAATTCGAGCCGGTGCATTGAGGCTAGAAAAGGAAGTTCGAGTCGCAACTACGACGGGCGCAACCGAAAGAAGGAGCCGGCACGTTGCGACTGGGAAACAAAGAAGCAGCCGCAATGACTGAAAGAGAAGAGTGGAGCCGTAGCTGCTACTGAGAAGCAAAGAATAAGCCGCTACGGCGGCAAGAAAAGATAAAGTCGGAGCCGCAACGCAGCGGGTGGAGAGTGAAGAGTGGAGCTACTACGGTGGGCGAAAGTCAAAGAATTTTCCGCTATAGCGGATGAAAACTAAAGTTTAGAGCCAAAGTCAAAGTTTTGACAGGGACTTTTAGCAGGTTTTAGTGGGATTTTCAGGGGTCTAAAAAATGGAAATTAGCAGCGGGTCTATGCACCAGATTGCGCGAAATCGAATAATTTACTATAAAAAAAATGAGGGCGTTGCCCTCAGCCCACCCTGCAGTGGTGGAAGCCACAAGGGGGCAAGCCCCCTTAGACCCCCTTCATCCCCTTCATATAGTCGTTCTTGTGAAAAGAAAAGCCTATTTGAAATTGTTAATATGAGGTTTCCCAATGAAGGTAAGTGATTTATAATTGATATGAATGATTGATAGCTAACAGTTGTGTTACTAACACATTTTGTAGAAATCTAGTCATCCTCAAAGAGGAAGTATTCCATATAGTGCAGTTTGGTAAGGTAAGTTGTGGTTTAGCCATAAGAACCCATGACAGATATGATGCACGAAATTCCTATGAACGTGCGCGAAATTCCATGGGGGAAAATGCCAGAGTTGGAAATTGATGATATAGAATCTAATGGAAGGGTATTTCAAGAAACTCCACCGGACATTGCAGCTACCATGAGAAGCTTGATTAAATCCCAGGAAGAGAAGCATCAGTTGAATGTTGCTATGTTGCAAAGTTTGACCGACTTGCAAAGAAAGATGGACTATAGGCATGGTAGAGAAAAACCAAAAGGCAGTAAGAGCAGTACCAGAAGAAGAAGAATGACTTCTAGTAGATCATCTGACTTCGAAGAATCCAATGGGGATCCAGGCTCTTATTCTCACAAGATCAAGAGAAAGAGACGCCACAGGGATCCCTCTCGAGATGAATTCAAGAAGGCTAAACCTCCTATGTTTGATGGTGAGGTAAAGACTGGACAAGAGGCTAAAGCTTGGCTCCTTGGGATAAAGAAGTATTTCCCAAGTTCAGGATTATTCGGGAAACATGAAGGCAATGGTTTCCATATTCAATCTGAATGGAAGGGCATCCATTTGATGGAAGATCTTCAAGCAAGTAAAGAGGATCGGTGAAAGGAGACTTAAGTGGAAACAGTTCAAGAAGTAGTTCAAGTAGAAATACCTCTCTGACAGGTATTATGATGACAAAATTAAGGAGTTCCATGACTTGATATTGGGACAGTAGACCATGGAAGAGTATGCAAGTAAGTTCTTGGAATTTTTAAGGTATGTCAGGTACATCAAAGATGAAAAGGTGAAGATCAAGCATTTTCTGAGTGGTTTTCCTCAGTATTACAAAGATAGAATTGAGTTTTATGAACCTAGGACTCTGGAAGAAGCAATAAGGAAGTCTTAGTACTGCTATGAGCAAAGTAAAGGAAAACCTAATTACCAGAAGATGTGGAAGGACAAAAGGAATGAGAAGTTTGACCAAAGGAAGAAAGGTTTCAAACATTCTAACTTCAGGAATCAGCAAAAACAACCGTCACAAGCTGAGAAGCAACCAGCCAAAGTGATGGGAGAAAAGCCTAAAGAGCCACAGCAGAATAGAGGACCACTCCCATGTTGGAAATGTGGAGGACCCCACATGCGCAGGAATTTTCCACTTTAGAATGAGAATGCAACGCCAGCTTACATCATTCAAGAGGCAGAAATAGTGGGTCAACGGATGTAAGATCTTTTATGGGACTTGCAGGATATTACAGGAGATTCATTGAAGGATTCTCTAATGTTGCACATGCCATCACTTCCTTGCAAAGGAATGGTATAAAGTTTGAATGGACATAGAAGTGTGAAGAAAGCTTTCAGCGGTTGAAGAATCTTCTCATAAGTGAACGAGTCTTGAAAGTTGCAAACCCAGAAAAAATATTTTGTGGTGTGTATTGATGCATGCAAACAATGACTTATAGGAGTTCTTATGCAAGACAATCATGTGATATGTTATGAGTCAAGAAAGTTGAAGGAGCATGAGAAGAACTATGCCACCCATTATCTAGAGCTTGCAGCCATAGTACATGCTCTCAAGATGTGGAGGCATTACTTGATGGGCAGAATATTTGAGCTAAGGACAGACCATTGTGGTCTGAAGTACTTGTTTGGTCAGCCAATGTTAAATGCTAGGAAAGCTAGATGGTTGGAGTTTTTATGTGAGTTTGATTTCGAAATCAAGCACATAAAAGGACAAGAGAACAAGGTAGTTGATGCACTCAACAGGAAGGTGCAGGAAATGCATGTGGCATCCATTAGTATTTGCCAGTTGGATTTGAGGCAACAGATTGTTAATCATACTGCTGGAGATTATTTGTATGATAAGGTAAAAGACAAATTGCAGCAACAAAGTCTTGAGAAAAGATATGAGGGGTATAAATTGGAAGAAGAGGGACTTCTTACTTATAAAGGCAGAGTCTATATTCCAAATGTAGCAGATTTGAGGAGAATGGTTATGGACAAGATCCACCAAGCTCCATATTCTGGTCATCCAGGATATCAGAAGACAATTGCTACAGCCAGGAAGAAGTATTTTTGGCCAGGAATGAAAAAGGACATGGTTGGATATATTTCAAGGTGCATGAAATGTCAGCATGTGAAGGTTGAACATCAACACCCAGCAGGTTTGCTGCAGCGTTTGCCAGTTCTAGAATGGAAATGGGAAGTTATTTCCATGGATTTTATTACGGGATTGCCAATGACTTGGAGACAACATGATTCCATCATGGTTTTGGTGGACAAGTTGACAAAGGCAGCACATTTTATACCGGTTAATTCTACGCATAAGATTGATGACATTGTAAAAATATTCATGAAGGATATTTTCAAATTGCATGGATTGCCTAAGGCAATAGTCTCTGACAGAGATGTCAAGTTCACTTCCAATTTTTGGAAGGGATTATTTGCATATTTGGGTACAAAGTTGAACTTCAGCACTTCCTACCATCCTCAGACTGATGGGCAGACAGAGACAGTAAATCAAGTGCTTGAAGACATGCTTCACATGTATGTGATGGACAAACCAACCAAGTGGGAAGATTACTTACACTTTGTAGAGTTTGCATATAAAAATGGACAACAAGCATCATTGGGGATGAGTCTGTATGAAGCTTTGCATGGCAGAAGGTGTAGGACACCAATGACATGGGATAATCCAGTGAACATGGTTGTGCTTGGGCCAGAATTTCTCAAGGAAATGGAGCAAGAGGTTATAAAGATCAGGCAGAATCTGAAAGTAGCCCAGGACAAACAAAAAAGCTATGCGGATAAGCATAGGATGAACAGAGAATTCAGTGTTGAGGATCATGTTTACCTCAGAGTGAGGGAAAAGAAGAGTTCCTTGAACCTTGGAAGTTGTGCCAAGTTGTCACCTAAATATTGTGGGTCGTTTGAAGTTCTCAAAAGAATAGGGCCAGTTGCACATAGACTTGCATTGCTTGCTAGCACTAGAGCTCATACTGTTTTTCATGTTTCTTTGCTTAAGAAATATGTACATGATCCTAACCATGTGATAAATTGGGATGTGATTCAGGTGGAACCCAAGGGAGAGTTCCTAATTGAGCCAATGCGCATCCTCAACAGGAAGGTCACAATGGTTCGGAACTGAGCCATAGGGCAGGTAAAGGTGCAATGGGAGCACTACGGTCTTAAAGAGGCTACATGGGAGCTGGAGGATTCCATGCCATTGGCACATCCATTTTTGTTCAATTATGCGGAACACTGAGGCGATGCCAGTGTAGCATTTTGTTCAATTTTGTAAAGCACTGAGGACAGTGCTATTGAAGGGGGAGGGGAATGTAACACCCCGGTTTTGACCCCGTTTGCATTAAATGTATATGATGTATATATTGTAATTAATCATGGTGTGGAGCTATAGGAAAAATCCCCACCATCGATTTAACGTCATATGTTCAGCGATTAAAATCGATGACGATGGTATTTTGCTAGCTAGGCACATTATAATTTGGACACCATGTAAATATGCATTTTAATTAAAAATACCCACAACTAACTATGTCAATGCAACAATAATGAGAAGGGGCATGATTTCCTAAGGATAAGGGGGGGAATATTCAAACCTTTGGGCCAATGGGGAAAATCCAAATGTCAGATGGAGAACCCATCAAGCTGTCAACTACCTTTCTTGTCTCATTCACCTAGTCATTTATTACTGCCAGAAATTGGTTAGGTTGGTTATTGCATGGGATGGGCAAGGTATGACAACCCAAATTCGAATTGGAGAAGCCATCAGTCTTTGGGAAAAGCGTTTTGACTCCTTGGGCAAGTAAAAACCCCAAAACGTATGCCATTCTACCATGCTTCCACGTTCTCATGTTTTTCTCACCATTTTTCCATCACGTGAGCTCTCTTAGGCATCTAGTTTTTCCTGTTTTGTGTTCTCATTCCACATTTTTGGGTATTGGCTTCATTTTCCCATGGATAGGAGGTCGTTTTCGTAATGCCAGGGATTGGGTTGGTTTTTCTCATGGTTTTGGAGCTATTGGTGCAATTTTCCATTCATGCTTTTGTAGTTTCATGTGTTTACCATGGTTGTGAAGTGTTTTTGTTAACTTCTAGTGGTTGGGATCTCTGTTGGGAATTTCGGTGTTGTTTCCTCACGCCCACGGTGGGGAATTTCGTTGTTTAGGGTTTCCCAATGAGTGGGAGAATAGAGCCATGAATTTTGCGTGCTGTTGAGGTCATTTTGGCCACGTTAGGGCCATAAACGACTCTAGAATTCTGAGTTGCTCAGTCTGACCCAATTTGACCTCTGTGGTGTTTTCCCCTCAATCCACAACTGTTATTGTTGTGTGCATATCGTTTTTTGGCTTTTGAACTGTCTTTGGGTGTGGAAATGGGTTTTGATCTTGCTTGACAAACCTAGTGTGTTTAGGAGCCTCATAGACAGAGCTAGAGGGATGGCTTTCTTCTTTACACCCTCTAAATAGCATTGAAAGGGAAGGCATAGCCCGAGGGACTATGTAGCAGAGAAGGGGATGCTTCCTTGTGTTGGGTGTGTGTGGATGTTTTAGAAGTCAGTTTAGTTATGGTGCAGGTGTCCATGGCTCTTGGATTGAGCTCACTAGCTTAGCAGCCAACCTTTCCAGCTCCCTATTATCCTGATAAACCCAACTGTGTTGGCTTGGCTGAGTTGTGTATCCTTGGCTACGTGTGAACCTGCTAGTTTCCCCTTATTCCTTGTGGAATCATGCCCAGCTCAGGGGTGGCAGTGTTGTTGAATGATTGATGAGCACACTGGCCTATGGTTGGGTGGAATGTTGCAACGACGTAGCTGGTTGCGGGACGCGCTTCTGTTAAGATAAGTATTCTTGTCTATCTCTTTCCTATTTATATCTACAATGGTATTTGTTGCTTAATGATAAATGATGAACATGTTGAATGGTGTGAATGTTTGAACAAGATGCAATTGGCTTCCGCTGTATTTTATGATTATGCATCTGTGTGTGTTTTTATTTCACTGCAATTTTATTATTATGTTCATGGGGCTAGTTTTCCCAGATTGTTAGCATTATAGTCGCGTCCTCTTGCCGGTAGAAGGGTGGGGACGTGACATCTGGCTACAAAGCAGTGAAGTTGAGAATTGATAATATTAGCATATACAGGTTGGTCGTGGGTAATGGCAGAGAAGTCGTTGTTGAAAATGGCATAAATCCTGGACCAATTGAGATGAAGGGTTTCAGATACTCGCCCAGTGGTGTCAATGAAGATACCACCATTTGGGTCCTTGCTCTTTTGATCATTTAGGGTGGTCTTAGACTTGGTATTTCAGGACATACTGGCTGACTTGGAGGTAAATTTTAATTTAAATTTCGTAACCATTATTATAAATCTACCATGGTGAAAACAACAGAAAAGAGCCGCTAAGAGTAAGAAACTTACCGGTGGACAACTTGGACATCAAGGATTGGTGAGTTTAACCCAAAACATATGCAGTAAAAATCTTAATCGCAGTAGAAATTGCAAGTGAAAATGGTAAAGAATTCATAAATTTGAATGAATTAAATAAGCCAGGACTCAACGGCATAAAAGATATGGGGCATAGATCTTGCAAAACTGGACGGTTGAGATTGAGGCAAGAATGCGGAGATGAAAAACAACCAAAAAGGGATTTACAATAAGATATTTGTGACGCTTTGGGTGAACGCTTTGGAGGTTGCGTGCTGTGCTGCCGTCGTAGGGTTTTTGATCGAGATCTCAGGCCGCCCCCATGGCTACGCCTGGGGAAGGGCTCATCCCTCCCTCTCCCCCCTCCTCTGCTGCGGAAGCCTTCAGAAGGCTGCTTTCGGCAACGGGGTTTAAACCAGTTTCCCCGTCCATTCCAAAATTCATTAAGAAGCTTGATGCAGTCCCTGAAATTGACCTACCACCTGAACAGCCCATCAAAATCTCTCTAGCGCTAGCTGAACATGGACTGGTTGGGCAGTTCATGGGGTTATGTCCCTCCACAAGAACCAGTGATGATTGGATCAAAAGGAACTAGAGACCGCAGCTTAAGAACAGTGTTACCTGCTACCCGGTTGGAAGAGGGTTCTTCATCTTCGAATTTATATCCAAAGAAGACCGAGATCTTGTCTTCAGAAGCGACTCGTACTTCATGGGTACCCAAGGACTGTATCTCAATAAATGGACCCCGGATTTCAATGCCGAAGTAGATGTCCCGAAGGAAGTACCAGTGTGGGTGAGGCTCCCAAATCTCCCAGTCCACTACTGGAACACTCAAACCCTGGAAAAAGTGGGGAATGCTCTTGGGAGATACATAGACAAAGCAGAGAACAAAGGGCAATACTCCTGTGCCAGAATATGCGTAGAGGTGGATCTGGAAGCAGGACTACCTGAGGCAGTTAAACTGAAAGTCGGAGATTGGCACCACTACCAAAAGCTGGATTATGAACAGCTTCCGTTTAAATGCCGCCACTGTCATGAGCATGGTCATTTCCAGAAAAACTACCCTCTAATCCAGGTCCATGAAGAAGGAGAAGGCTGGCAAAAAGTTAAGAAAGGGAAAATAAACAACAAAAATCAAGGAAAAAATATAGGAAGCGACATGAAGAACCAGCCAACGAGCTCAAACAACCAGGAAGCCACTAAAGATGCCCCAATCGTCATACAAGATGCTGAAGAACTACGGAAGGACACGACCCAGCTGGAAATCAATCCGGGCACCAAGCTAGCAATAAAGAGACGGACTCCCAAATTGCAGAACCGTTGGAACCTGGGGAAATCCCCCATTCCGACCTGAGAGTTTCCCCAGCAGCAGATACCTCTGGACCTTCCAAAGAGTCAAGTGCAGACCCATTACAGCTAGAATCGGAGCCAGAAGAAGAATCAGATGAGGGGGACTCATCAAGCAGCCTCCCGGCGGTTCCCTTCAAAAACCCAAGAGGGCGAAAATCAAAAAAGAAGATGAGAGAACAGGCAACATATCTAGAAGTCCTCGATGGCTCACAAAAAACCCTAAAAGGTATCATGAACACCTGATCTAAAAAAGGAAGAGCTTCGGCCTCAAAAGGGGCCTCCTCCCCTCGTCAAAGTTCTGAATGCGGTACATCTCCTGGAATTGTAGAGGCTTAGGTTCTACTCTAAAAGAAGAAGCAATGAAAGACCTGGTCCGAATTCATAGCCCTGAGATTTTGCTAATTCAGGAGACAAAAATGGAGGAAGCTGCTGCCCTCCAAGCTGGGAAAAAGTTCTGGAAAAAAGGTCCTGGGATTGCCAACAACTCCAGAGGTGCTTCTGGAGGCATTGCAACCTTTTGGGACGCCAATATGTATGATCTTGAAGCTGAAGTTCGTGAACTTCACTGGGTTCTTACCAAACTCATCCACAAAGCCTCTGGGCATACTGTAAGTCTTTTTAACCTCTACGATCCTGTTTTACTCCCGGAAAAAAGAGACTGTTGGAACATGATAGAATCTTATCTCAATACTCGGCAACTTGATAACATTATAATAGCAGGTGACTTGAATGTCACCCTGGCATCAAATGAGAAAAAAGGAGGCTCGCTGGTCAGGGATCCTTCGAGGGAATGGGTCGAGGATATCATTTTTGGATGGGATCTCCTTGACATAAAACCTGCCAAAGGTAAGTTCACCTGGACGAATAAGAGAGTTGGACCTGGTCATGTGGCTGCCCGCCTTGACAGGTTCCTAGTCCATTCTTCCTTCCTCTCCCTTGATATTTTAGCCTCTTCCAAAATCCTTCCTCACTGCACCTCCGACCATAAGCCCATCCTTCTTGAACTGTCTCTTGAGAATGACCTCGGCCCAATCCCCTTCCGCTTCAGTCCCCTCTGGATCCAGCATGAATATTTATTGCAAGTCGTGGCTGACTTCTGGGCAACCCAAATTAAGGGATCGCCTACTTTCATTTGGGAAACCAAATTAAAAAGGCTGAAAAAGGACCTGAAAAATTGGGCTAGGCTCCTTATTACTCCTTCTTCAAGAAGGGAAATCGCTCAAGCTGTTCTAGATTCCCACCAGACTCTCATGGACGCGTCTCCGGTAAATGACAGTACTCTGCGAAAGGAAGAGAAGCTCCAAAAAGATTTCTTCTCAGCCTGCAGGATGGAAGAAGAATATTGGAGGCAAAAATCCTAAAACCTGTGGCTCTTAAATGGGGACAAAAATACTAATTACTTCCATAAGCAGGCAGAGGCGCGTAAGAACTACAATGCGGTCTCTAAAATCAACTTCCATGGTAACCTCCTCAAAGACTTTGAAGACATAAAGTAGGCTGCCCATGCGACTTTCAAGGAGTTATTCACTGCCTCCTCAGAGGAGCCGATTGACAGTTCCTCTTATCCATTTGACCTCATCCCGAACCTTATCAAGCTTGAGGAGAACAAGCTTCTTACTGTGCCGGTCACTATGAATGAACTTAAAAGTATTCTCTCGATCATGAAACCTGACAGTGCTCCCGGTCCGGATGGTTTCACAACTAGATTCTTCGTCTGTTGCTGGTCAATAATCAAGATTGATCTCTTAAAAATGATTCGGCATTCTCAGTTGGTCAATAGGCTGGGGGGCAGCACCAACTCTTCCTTCCTAGCACTGATTCCGAAAGAAAAAGGGGCCAACACCTTCAACCGCTTCAGACCGATCTCTTTGTGCAATACAGGGTACAAGATCATATCCAAGATTATTGCCTCCAGGCTCAAAATAATTCTGCCCAGGATTATCCCCAAAAATCAAGGAGGTTTCATCAAGGGAAGGATAATCCTGGACAACATCATCCTCATTCAAGAAGCTATCCACTCCAGCTTTCAACGTAAAGAGAAAGGTATGGTCATAAAACTTGATTTAGCTAATGCTTTTGATCGTGTTAGGCATGATTTTCTGTTTGCAGTTATGGCAAAGTATGGCTTCTCTCCAGCCATAATAAACTGGATCAAAGGCTGTTTGGATACCCCTTGGAGAGCCCCTCTAGTTAATGGAAGACCTACGAACTTTTTCAAAGCCTCTAGAGGTCTCAGGCAGGGCTGCCCGTTGTCTCCCCTGCTCTATGCTATCCAAGCCTCGGTCCTCAGCTTTCAACTCAACCTGTGCCAGGAAATCCACACGCTGCCAGGCCTAAAGATAGTGAATGAAGTTCGGAACATAAACCATGCCCAATTTGCAGATGACACCATGTTATTAGGAGGAGCAGGCCTCCATTTTGCCGGGCACTTTAAGCATGAACTGGAAATATACAAGGAGGTGTCCGGAAGCAAAATCAATCTCCAAAAAAGCAAAATCTTTAGCTGGAAATGTTCTACAAGAGAGATTCGTGAAATAACCAAAAAGCTTGGGATGGAAGGCACAAATGACTGGGAGAGCTTCAGCTACCTTGGGATCCCCATCTGTAAAACCAAAATCAATTCAGCGAATTGGGACTCAATTTTAGACAAAATTAAAACCAAAATCCAAAGTTGGAATGCCAATTGGCTCAATCTAGCAGGTAAGACTATTCTCATAAAAGTTGTTCTAAATAGCATGCCCATTTACCATTCATCCATTCTGCTCGCCTCTGGCTTGGTCATTTGGAAAATGGAAGGTCTGCTCAGAAAATTTTTATGGGAAGGAGGCAAGGGGAATGAAAAGAAGCTCCATCTTGTTAGCTGGAATAAAATCCAAAAGCCTCGTAATGAAGGAGGGCTTCATTTGAGGAATCTAGCCACCCAAAATCTGGCCTTAGGAGCTAAATTGCTCTGGCAAATTGTAACCGGGAAAGATAGTTGGAGCAAGAAAGTCCTCCGGAAAAAATACTTTCCAGGAACAAGGAAGAGATGCCTGGATATGCCCCCCCCAATCAGAAATGGCTCTCTGATCTACAAATTATGTATTAAAGCTCTGGCTCCATTCAAAAGGAACCTTTACTAGATTCCTGGTGATGGGAAAACAATCAGAATTTGCGATGACTCAATCCTGGGAGAAACTCCTATTGGGGCTTGTTCGGAAGTGGAAAACCTCAAACAATGGCTGTTAAACAACGGAGTCAAATCGCCGTGGGATTTGTCAACTTGGGAAGGCAACAATTGGATTGGGTGGGATCTAGGCAACCCCCCTCCGGATCTTGAAGCCGAAGCTGAAATTCTAACAAGCCTCCTCCAAGGAAAATCTCCCACTAAAGAAGGAATCAGAGACAAAAGAGGTTGGGGATCCAAATTAGGAAACTACTCTTCCGCTGAAGATTACAAAAGCATCCATGCTATCCCATTCGCTGCTCCCAATGCGGTGATCTGGAATTTTCTTTGGTCCAAAGCCTTCATACCGAAAATTGATATGTTTTGCTGGACCCTAGCCCACAAAAGCATTCTTTCTGGTGAAAACCTCATGAAAAGAGGTATGGAAGGCCCTACTAGATGCCCGCTCTACAAAACTAAGAATGAATCCTCAGATCACATCCTCCTGGGCTGTCATTTTTCCAAAGAGGTTTGGAATCATGCCTTGAGAGTGAACCCAGGAATCAATCTTCCAATCACTACCCAAGCCCTTCTATCAGACTGGATGAATCTCTCTCCTTTTCATATAGCCAAGAATCCGCTGCTTCAAACTGCTTGGAACTGGATTCTAAAAGCCACCTGTTGGAAAATATGGATTGAAAGAAACAATCGTATATTCAGAGGCCAGGAAAGCCATCCCGCTAAAATTGCAGTCCAAGCAAGAGCAATCCTTGGAGAAGCCCTGGATCAGAAAGCCTCCCTATATAACACCTCTCCCCTTCTGCCCAAAGAATCTCAATGGCTAGGCATGCTTGTTCCTAACCACCAGAGTCGAATCCCTACAAAAGCCCCCTGTGCTCAATGGGAAATTCGACTAGGTGAGATTGATTTCAACAGGTGGAAAAGCTCCATGAATGAACTCTGTCTCTTCTTTGACGGAGCTTCAAAGGGCAATCCGGGTTTAGCTGGCTACGGAGGAGTTTTCACTGAAGCTAATGGTAACGTTGTCAGCAAATATTCTTGGGGTCTTGGCAGTGAGACTAATAATAAAGCAGAGTTTTGTGGTCTATATCAAGGCCTGAGGATTGCTAGTACCAAAGGAATTGCAAAATTAATAGTGTTTGGTGACTCCCGCCTACTTATCCAAGCCATTATTAATAAGAAGCGTCCCACCCAACTTCAGCTAGCTCAAATATTTCATAAAATTCGGCTCCTATGTAATAGTTTCCACTCCATAAGATTCTTTCACGTTCTTAGAGGTCTGAACTCCCTGGCAGACAGTGCAACAAATGAAGGTACCCTCTTGGGAAGAGGTAATTTGCACATGGATGGTGTAGAAACTAGATGGGACATCCCTTAGCTGGAGAAGGGAGATCTCATTTGTCAAGCAGCGCTCCAATGTACCGAGATTCTCCTTCAGCACTGTCCACTGGAAAAAATCTCTGCATTTCGATCTTGAGCTCATGCATCTCGTGACCTTCTCCCCCGTGAGAATTGTTATTTATTACAGGTTTCCTCCCTTCAGCATAGAAGTGGAGTGGTTTCAAAGTCTTGAAGTTCCTCTGAAGGATAAGGAGATCTCCATCGCTGTGTGGACAAGGAGTTGCATTCAAATGGCGTCGAACAGCTCTTCCTCCTTGGGCCTCTCTGTGGAAGGTCGAATTGCATCTCTGGAAACGTCAATGGGAAGACTCAGGGGTCGATTGGACAGCCAAGACAAAAAACTGGAAGAGGCCTCTCAAGCTGGAAACAATTCGTGGGATTTGCTTAATGAAGACATTAGGAAACTGCGAGAAGACCAAGCTGCCTCCGCTGAGAGAATGGAAGACTTCAAAGATGAGGTTCGCACTGGCTTCAAGGATGCTGCCAACACGCATGGAGATTTTGGAAAGCGAATTAGCGACCTGGAGACTGCTGTAGCTAAGTTGGCTGCCAAACTGAACAAATGATGTCCCCCTTGCCGGTTTGCTGCTCTGCTTTGTCAAGTGTGACCTCCCTTTGCTCCTCCTCTGCCCTTTTCTGCTGTAATAAAGTCGTTGGGCCACTTTGGATTCCTAGTATCATTCTGGAATAGTTTTGTTTCAGCTATGTTGCATAGCCCTATTGTCAAAGCTCTCGGTAGCTGATTTACCGGCATCATTTAATACTACCCCTATGTTTTTGTAAAAAAAAAAAACAACCAAAAACTTTAGATCTTGTGAATTTTGCAATCTTTAATCCGCAATTGTGGGTTGCGGAATGCAGGATGAGATTAGTGATCAGGAAAAAACTTTTAAAGTTTCGCTATTGCAAACTATCTGCGGGTTGCGGGTAGGCGATGTTGCAAAATAATTTTATTAAGTTTATGCTTTCCGCAATCCGCATTGTGGGTTGCGGGTTGCGGAACAGAAAAAAGGAAAAACATGCAAAAAACAACTTTTCCACTTTTCGCAATCCGCATTGCGGAATGCAGAAGGCGGAACCGAAACGATAAAACCTTATTTTGAAAAGAATTTTTGCAATATGCAATCTGCATTGCGGGTTGCGGAAAGACAAACATTTTTCGAACCAAGAAAATCCCAACATTCTGCAATCCGCATTACGTGTTGCGGGAAATAGATTTCCAAAAAACCCAACAAAAAAAGGACTTACGCAATCTGATTTTCCGCTGCGAAATGCGGGTTGCGGAAACGCAAACATATATAAAAGAAAAAAGAACGTTTCCGCAATCCACGAAACCAAAAAAACAAGGTTGATTTGCAAACACACTCAATTGCGGAAAGGTTCAATTTCAAAAAGACACAATATTTTTACCCTTTCAACATTCCTTTACACCTCTTGGTGCAAATGCTAATTAATTAATGTTATCAACTTATAAATGTCTGCAAACATTTGACATAATTCTCTTTTCATTTGTTTCATTTCTATATGACATGGGATTATGTTTTCCACCTCTCACATACTAGAAGTACTTTTTACCCATCAAGCTGAGGTAAACATGAAAGATTCAAAAGTCATTAGAAAAATAATAATTGATTTTCGACAATCAATTATAAAGAGAATAAACAACAAGAACAAAAAAATTATGTACAACAACATAGGACGCTTTTGATGCTCCATAATGGATCATTTTAATTATTCATTCATTTTGTTGTTGTAGAAACGAATATTATTTAAATATACAACGAAAAAGTAAAAATATATTATTTAAAATTAAAAATATATTCTATTTCTTTTTTTTTAAATATAAATGATTGTTCATTAGTTCGTCACTCACTTTGTTTTGTTTTAGAAACATAGATTACAAGGCTTATATCTAAATATATAATGAAAAAAATGTATTATTTAAATTTAAAAATATATTTTGCATAGCAAAATATAAATGATTGCTCATATCTAAGATTAGTTTGGAAAAAAAAAGGTTTATGCTCTGATATGAAATGAAAGAACTGAAATTTGTTTTATAATTATTGTGTACCATGTTAGTGGAAATGTGTCAATTTTTAAACCAACGGGAGTGTACTCATAGGGTAAAGTGTCAAAGATTTAATGGTATTATGTTATTACAAGTGTATTCATTTTTACATTAATTAGATTAAGATGGATTTATTATTATTAATTTATTATACTTGCCTAGAACATGTATATAGCTTTTTCAGAGGAAAAAATACCAGTTTTTGTTATTCATAGGAATCAAAAGACATATTATACTTTTTACATCTTTCTTCTCAGAGAGTAACAATAAGGATCCCATCAGAACCTAAGCATACAAGATTCAACCTGTAAAAGCATCCAGCAAACAGAAAGACAGAAAGTCTGATCATAGCAGACTTTTCTCATCATCCCTGAAATATCAGGTCAGAAAATGCTGAGAAATCGGAGGTGATCACAAACAAACATTCCTGAGCAAAACTTGCTAGCTAAAAAGTCTCAAATATGACAGACAAAGAAAAACTAATCAATGCTGAACAATCATGTACTGAATAAAACAATAAGAATTCAGCAGCTAAAAAAGCACAAATTGGCCATATTCTATGACTATTCCATCCAAAGATTCAGAGAAGGATCCATGTCCCATATCCAAATTCAGAGCCTGTTTGGAGATGTCGTCAGCCAGCATGTTATGCTCACGGAAAGTGTGCTTGAAAATCACCGAAGGGACAAGTTGTAGCATTTCTTTTGTATCATCACACCAGTGCATCAGAGAAGGAATATCAAGGGCTGAAAGTCCGTTGAGCCATGAAATAATAACCATAGAGTCCCCATAAATCAAATGAATGGGAAGACCCGTCATCAAACTCACTCTAAGAATAGCCCAGAGTGCCAACAATTCCGCTCTAGTATTCGTGTTGCAACCACAGCCCAAAGAGAAACTGAAATAATGATTTTCATTTAGGTAAATCACAAAACCAACACCTCCAACATTCTCTGCAGCAACCCCATCAAAAAAACCACAAGGAAAGATCTTCTGAGGCTTTGGACCAATAATCTGGTTTTTATGAGATTTTTTTTTAACTGGAAATAGTTTTTGTAAACTCTCATCCACAGAGATAATAGAATAAACAGAAGGCTTTCGGTTCTCAAATAGACAATTATTTTGGAGAAGCCAAATAGACCAGAAAGTAAATAATGGCAAATATCTAAAAACAGCAGAACGCGTAGTAGTGCTGAACCAGTGAACCAGAAAGGATTGAACAGAGTTGCATAAGGGAAAAGGGAACCCAAACCTATCTGCAAAGTAAGAGAAAATATTCACTGTGAATGGACAGACCAAGAACAGATGCAGGATATTTTCTGAATTTCTCTCACACAGAACGCAACGGCTCGGGTCATGAAAACCACGTGATTGAAGCTGATCCTAAGTAAGAATCCAGCCTTTAACCAACAGCCAAATGAAACAGGCTATTTTCATAGGGATATTAAAAGTCCAAAGAGAGTCGATTACTGGGTTCCGCTCCTCCAAACAACTGTTCAAAATTATACAATCATATCCTTTAGCTGTAGTTAAAGGGCCTACAAAATTGCTATGTGACCAGAGGAGCTGATCACGAAGATCATTTAGACGGATTCTATTGTATTCCAGCCCTCTAACATAGTTTTCCGAGAGAGTTTTCCAGTCTCCACAAAGATCAAGATCTTCTGCTGTAAACCAATAACCTGAAGCAAAGGTGGTATTATTCCTTGTTTGAGCTAATGTATATATCCCATAATCTTCCAGATATGCTCTTAAGTCATCTGGAAGAAAAAAGGAGCTGCCCAACCCATCAATAGGATCCATGCCCAAACGAATATCAGACCCATTTCCAACTTGCCATAGAATCCCTTTACCAATCCAGGGCAAGGTTTAGAGAAAACCTTTCCATATAACCGAGGCGTTTCGAGTCATGAAACTTTTCTTTCTAAGCCAAGAGTGTATAGGCAATTTCTTCATATATTTTACAGTGAGGAGATAATGCCAGATGCCTTTGCTATTAAGAGCTAACCAGAAATTTTTCAGTCTCAAGGATAAACTGAAACTTGGGAGGTGCTTGATTCCCCAACCACCTAAAGAGATAGGTCGCACAAGAAGATGCCAATCCACGAGATGAAATTTTTTTTTCTTTGTTGAGGAGCCCCAGAGAAAAGAAAAGATCAGTTTTCTAAGCTTATCTAGGATTGAGGAAGGAATCAGAACGAGGGCCATCCAGAAGACAGGAATGCTTGAGAGAACAGCTTGAATGAGAACAAGATGACCTCCAATAGACAAGAGCCTATTTTTCCAGTGAGAGATACGCTTCTCAAATTTTGTTAAAAGCCAGTGCCAATCCTTGACCAAATAACCCGAAGGCTTGAGAAAATACCCAAGATATAGCTATTTTTTAGTTCAACAATATTTTTTATTTTAATTAATTTATAAACTTTTTCAAAAGTTTTACATAAGTTTTATAAAATTCATATATTAAATGAATATTTTAAAATAAAATTATATTTTTTTATTTTTTAAAAGCTTTTTTTCATTTAATGATTGGTTCATTTTAATGATTTGACTAATTTCTTCTAGTGTGCAAATGAAATTGTTGAATATATATATATATATATATATATATATATATATTAAACTTGCAAATGCACAAGTTCAAATTCCAAACTATACAGGTAGAACAAGATGGAAGGAAGCCAATGAGTTTCAACTAGAAGGAGAAGAAGTTGAGTGCTGGCAAGAATATATCGAATTGCTGGAATCAAATTGTGTATGTTTGCAAGAAGACACAAAGGATAAAATAATATGGACAAGAAATGCAGAAGATGGGGAATTCACAGCAAAAAAAGGGTATGAAGTTGCCATAATGGAACAATTCAATGGAGAGAAAGCTTGGTGGTGGCGAGGCATGTGGGAATGCAATAGTCCACTAAAAACCACTCTCACATTTTGGTTGGAAATTAATAACAAACTACTTACATGGGAGAATCTAAGAAAAAGGGGCTTACAAGGCCCAGGGATTTGCATTTTATGCAAAAAAGATGATGAACTCACTTCCCATTTGTTCGGTACTTGTACTTATGCAGGACAAGTTTGGATGGATGTCGCTAGAACTCTTAATAAGGGCAGAATGATTAGAAGGGAAGATTCTTGGGAGCAGAATACCAAGCAATGGTGGGACAACAAAGCGGTATGTGAATTCAGAGCTTTCCATGTGCTTTATGTTTTTACAATTTGGGAAGCCCAAAATAGAGCAATATTTAAGAACATTTGGACTCCCATTAACATCTCTTCAACACTGCTACCTTAGAAAGTTCAGGAACATAGAACAGTTCCCAAAATTGGAAAAATCAGAGTAGGCATAGCCCCAGTTATTGATAAAAGTACTCCTTGGGCATTCTTTGATGGCGCCAGGAGATCCCACCATTGGTGGGGTAGGTGGGGTCATATACATCTCTAATTCAAAAAAATTATCATTCAAATTGGGCACGAGACGAGCCACCAATACCAAAGCAGAGCTAATGGCTCTCTAGGCCACCCTAAAGGTAGCTAAAGACAAACAAATTGCCAAGTTGAATATACATGGGGATTATAAAACAGTGAGAGAATGGGCACAAGAAAGAAATAACATTCGAGCCCCTCATTTACAAAATTTGTTGAGAGCAATTCGGTCGATGCTACCTTCCTTTACAGCTCTTAATTTCAACCATGTATACAGGGAATACAACATAGAAGCATACACACTTTCAAAGCAAGCTTTAGCCATTCAACCAGGGATAATCGAGGGTGAGATCTTCGATGAAGGGGACTCCATCATGTTCCACATTCCACCTTGAAGGAATAGAGTATTGTGGATTTTGATATCGGACAAATAACGATGAAATGCAAAAACTGATGGTGCAGCATTGTTTTGACAATACAGTGATGAAAATTGACAGCTCAATGGAAGCAACACTGTTCATTTTGTGATGTAAGCTGTGTAAGGCGGTCCTGTACACCTTTTATGGTGATTTTGTGTAACGCCTTGATCGATAAGGCATAATTGTATCCTCCTCAGGAGGGGTCCATGATTATTCGAAAGAATAAAGGTTTTTTTCTCAGGAAATATATATATATATATATATATATATATATATATATATAGTCAAGTGTCTTGTTTATTAAAATAGTCATAATGACTAATATTAATAGATGTGGCAATCACATCACAATGATTGACTATAGCTATAGCACTCTATACAACTTTTATTAAAATATAATAAAAAAATTTAAATATATATACTAGCATACCCCTAAAGTGGGGGAAATGAAACACCGAAAATAATTTCGGTAGTCAAGTGTCTTGTTTATTAAAATAGTCATAATGACTAATATTAATAGATGTGGCAATCACATCACAATGATTGACTATAGCTATAGCACTCTATACAACTTTTATTAAAATATAATAAAAAAATTTAAATATATATACTAGCATACCCCTAAAGTGGGGGAAATGAAACACCGAAAATAATTTCGGTAGTCAAGTGTCTTGTTTATTAAAATAGTCATAATGACTAATATTAATAGATGTGGCAATCACATCACAATGATTGACTATAGCTATAGCACTCTATACAACTTTTATTAAAATATAATAAAAAAATTTAAATATATATACTAGCATACCCCTAAAGTGGGGGAAATGAAACACCGAAAATAATTTCGGTAGTCAAGTGTCTTGTTTATTAAAATAGTCATAATGACTAATATTAATAGATGTGGCAATCACATCACAATGATTGACTATAGCTATAGCACTCTATACAACTTTTATTAAAATATAATAAAAAAATTTAAATATATATACTAGCATACCCCTAAAGTGGGGGAAATGAAACACCGAAAATA